>MKYW01000030.1:449201-469795 GCA_015776835.1 Aphidius ervi | reverse complement strand
TTTTTTTTTTTTTTTAAATAAAAGTATAAACCTTCAATGAACAATATCAAAATTTGGGATCACTTGCAAAATCACCTGCGCACACAGAAATTTATTCTCTTTCAATTTTCCAACTCACATATATATGTGAAACAAAACCGCTGAATCGTGGACGAGCGAGCAAAATTAACGATCCCAAACGGTGGTTAGATTAAAATAAAAAAAAGTACAGTAAAGTAGCGAGCAAAAAAAAAAAAAGAAGGATCACACGATGTGAAAAAAAATAGAAAAAAAAATATATCTAAACTATCAAGGGTAAAATTGTAGGTAACGAGCAAGTAGAGAACATTTTTGTAAAATGTTCAATTGGTTTTTCGGTACTTTAGATTTTCACCCTTGCAGTATTTGCTGTAACGGCAATGCATCGTAAAATAAGAGTGACCTACTCGTTTGCAAAAGTAAAAAATAGAAAATAAAAAAAAAATATATAATAATAATAATGTATGCTGAGCGTATATGCAGTTTGAAAAATACATATATAGATATCCATCTTTTCCAATCCCCAACAGTGTCTTACACTCGAAATGATTACCGCTCGTCGAGATCATTGGGGTTAACTTATCGATTTCACGATCCTTGAGGTATTACCAAGAGACAAATTGAGAACGACATCATATATATATATATACACAGAAAAAAAAACGAAAAGAAAAAAGTAAAAGAAAATTCAGAGGATTGTAAATTGTAAGGGTAGTCTTTAAAGAAAATAAAAAAAAAATACATATAGAAAAGCAAAGACGACAAGAAAAAGAAGGTAAAAATAATAAAAAAAAAAAAAAAAATCGCATTTTTAAATGCAGTACTGGGTGGCAACTGTATAAAGACGATTCGCTTTTACGAATATCACTCTCGGGAATTATTTGAACGATTTTGCAGTAGTATTCTGGATTGCCGAAAATCCCAGAGGATCATAGGCTAAATACGCGACACTGTATAAATGCGAATGTCATCATCATCACCATCATCGCCGAAAATTTACTAACGTTTGTAATTTTGAGATGCATCTAGATGGTTGAATTATTAGAAATTTTACTGCTGGAAGGACATTAACTTGACCCATCATATATTAAATTTATATCCCTCAATGTTTTAAGATAATTAATCTCACCATATGACCCTATGTCAATTTATCTAAACACACACACATATATGCACATTGACATTTGAACAATGACAGTACACATACACGCTTGTATATATTGTCATCATGAGAAATAGAAGAGAATTATTATTATCATCAGCCTTACACCATCCCTTATCGAATATATTATTTGTTTGTTATTATATTGAGCTTGCAAAGGGTGTCTTTCAATACGCATGCAAATTCAATAAATCATTAAACATGTCAAATATATTTTATTTTTAATTTTTATTTGAGCTTTAAGTGAAATACTCGACGTATAGTCAGACACATATATTAGAAAGTTAATTTTTATTTTGGTTTATCAACGCATTTGTTTGGCTGTATTTATTATACCACACGTATTTTATTTGGTTTATATTGTTCAAGAAAAATTTGTCTTTTTAGCTTTAGTTATTTTTTATTTTGGTTTTGCTCACTCTACACATATGCTCAAAGACACCACCTGCAAGTAAATGCGAACAATGTGCACATGCAGCATAATGTGAACTATGGGGGTATAAAGTAAAGAGTGCAAGGGTTAATATACGTGCATTGACTACATTTACCATTGAAAATTCAAATACACATGTATATATATTTTACATGTGAACACTAACAACGAGACTCGTGTTTTGTATCATTTATTTATATTGTTTTCAAACTTTTATATATTAAACAAGTAAAAAAAAAAAAACGAGAAAATTAAATAAAGATATACAGAGTTAATTAAAAATATAATCAATTGTTTAAATAATTTAAAATGCAATTGAATTCGAATAACTAATAATAAAATATATATAAAAAAGTAAAATCATAAATTTTAAATTAAAAAAAAAGATAAAAGTAAAATTCTATGGAAAAGTTTTAAGAATTATGGATAAACTTTTGGAGTATTGAAAAATATATTTGAGAAAATATCAAAATGATTACTTTTATATTTTTGATGGATAAAAAAAAGGAATAAAATATGTACACACACACAGAGTTTATATAAAAGAAAAAGATTGGGGGTAAAGAATAAAAAAGTTTTAAAAAAGGATATTGTATGCTCATTTTCAGGAAGAGAATGATAGATTGCAATGTGAATAGACAAGTAGTAGATGCATGTTCAACGTCCAGTTGTGACTGTGACCGATTGTTTTTTTATTATGTCACATACTGGCTCTCTCTACTCATTGTTTTATTTTCATTTAAACTTTTTTATTTAACTATAAATTTATATTTTTTATTTAAATAAAAAATCAAAATTGTTATCAAATTTTTCAACAAATATCATTGTCAATATTATTGGGTTGAAATTCAATTTAAAAAAAATATATTCATTCATTTGATTTAACGAGTTTTTAGGTCGAAAATTATGCCAAGTAATTAATAAAAAATAAAGCTCAGATCATTAATCAAAATTTTCATGACTTTGTTTTCCTCATTCAACGAAAGAAAAAAGTAGATAAATTTTAAATTGAAATACAATGATGTGTGTCAATATTTATTTAGCATTTTGTTTATTTGTTTTTTAAAAAAATAAATAAATAATATGTACACAAGTTTTGTCTCTTTGGGAGACGATAATAATTTACATGTGTCGAAGTTTCGATTTGTCAGTCCCAGACGGATCCAATACACTGTGGAATTCTTCTGTCGACATGTATTTTTTTCAAATATATAGGCACTCTGTTACCAAGGACATGATAACACAGTGAATGTCATGGATCGTTGTGAATTGAGTAGGGAATATATGTTTTTGCTCAAATTCTCATGTGACTTTTTTTCTAGACAACATTAATTTTATCTTTCCATTATTTCCTTCCTCTTTCTCTTCCTCCTCATCATCATCATCATCATCTTATTTTTTTTCAATCTTAATTAATAATTTTTTATTTTCCCTTCTGTGTTTGAAGCAAAAAAAAAAGAACGATATTATGTAAGAAAAAACAACTATGAAAAAAAAAAGAAGGAAAAAAAAATCACTTAAAAGCCACTCTCGTTGCTAATAATAAAAAAAGAAAATATCCCAAAGTTGGTTTTCTAATTTGGTAATTAATTAGTACTTTCAAATAGAGAAAGAAAAACATGAGAAAAAAAAAAATAGAGGATTTTGTGGTGGATTTTCGTGTGGCTGAACTTTTTTTTTTTTACTTTTGGTGATTTCAAAAAATTAATCTTCAAATTGTTTTAAGTCTGTCGACTTACGCTTAATACTAGTCACTTTCAAGCTAAAACTTTGTAATGAAGTTTAACCTCATTTCACTTAACTTCCTGTGCCTTTATTTTTATTTATTTTTTTCTTTCTAAATTTACCTCTTTTTTTTTGATTTTGTGTAACTTGGATATTTCTTGTGGATAAAAGTTTGTGAATGTACTTCAGCAACACACACACACACACACAGTCTTTTCATTGGCACGTTTTAGATCTGTCCAGTCCAAAAGTTGCTTTTTGCACTTGTTTGTCCATTTCTCTTTCGTCACTTTGGTTTTTTTTTTTCATATTTTTTCTCACACATCTTGTCCAATTTTTTAAAGCACTCTATAAACCTTTCCCAGTCACATGGCGCCAAAGGTTTTATTTTTTTTTTTCTTACATGCATTTCTTTATGGCATGTCACTCATAGCTATCAATATTTTATTTTTGTTATTATTATTATATATTTAATCAAGTATCTAAACCAGATTGAGAAATGCATCTTTCGCTTGGTCAAAGTTGAATTCCATTGACTTTTATATCATGATTTTTTTTGGATTCAAGCCATGACCTAAAAAAATATCTCTTCAATTTAAGCTGTATATTTTTTATTTTATTTTTTTCCTATAGATAAATATAAATTTTAAAAATAAAAAAAAAAAGATATACATATAACAGATATATCTTTTCATGTAAATACGAATTATTTGAGGTTACATAAAATACATGAAATTATTTGCGTTATTTTTATTTTTTCTCATTCTGATGGATAAAACCGCTTTACTACAATTTAGCTTTTCTCTATATATATTTTATGTAATAGCTTTATAGCAGACCAAAGTCAATTTCGACCTTTTTTTTTTTTTTGCTTCCCTCTGACGCAACCATCGCCACTCTTCTCATGAACGTGGATGAATCACTTTCAAGGCAAAAAATAAGTGAAAAACTTTTCCGCATTTTCTGTGTTTTTTTTTTTTGTTATATATATTTCTTTTTTTTTTCCCGAATTGCTCTATAAACACGCTTCACGTTGATGCAGGTCATGTTGCGTGACTCAAAGTTATCATATGAAAAAAAAAAATCTCATCAAGCAAAAATAAGTTTAGTTTATGTGCAGAGTTTTTGCTCATTCTTAATTATCGGGTATATATTTTTAAATTTGAAAAAATTTACAAATTGTCCATCAATTTTCATTAAAATATAAAATTGTTTCATGTTATAATAATAAAATTATAGAAAAATCAATAATTGAAGATGGTGTATGTTTTAGAAGATAATTAAGTTGTCAATTACTAAAAATATTTTTGCCATTATTTAAAAACTATAGTGACGACCCTTCAAGTGACCCTTTTTCTTAATTTTTTCTGTTAAAATCGATTTTTTTCCTAGACAGCCTTGATGTGTACTTACACACAATTTGCAAGTATATTCAACCCTTCACTGCAGGAGTAATGATGAAAAAGAAAAAGAAAAAAAAAAAAATAGAAAAAAATTAATAATACTCGACTATCAAGGTATTTTCTAGATAATTGATGTTCACATACTTTTCTCAATTTATAAACGTCAAGATATAAAATGTGTATAGATAAAATAAAGTAAAAAAAAAAATCTAATATTTTCTGAAAATTTATCTGCTATTTATTGATAAACAATAAAAAAAAAAAAGAAATATATATAAATTGTTTTGAACATAGTTGATGACTTTAGATACTTTTGGCAATTATTGTTTTTTTTTTTTTGTTCTTAATGTGGTTTGTTTTACTGGCCAAAAAGTGCCAATGAACGTCCAGCTGCTGTGTGTTTTTCACCAAGTTTAAAACAAAGTTTTAGCAACACTCGCTTGTCTTTCTCTCAACCCTCCCATTTTCCTATCAACCCTGCGGTCGAGAAAGATTTAGCTACGAATTCGTTAATTATACTTGGGCTATTAATCTTTTTAGACATGAAATTTATTGTTTTAAATGTATAAAATTTTAACTGGAGACATTTTAAACATACCCCTTTTCATTTTACACACGTCTATTTATTTTACATCGTGTCTTGTCTTATTTCTCTATAACTCTATATACAAATAGTTTCATACAAAAACATACTTCATGTAACATTATACATCTTCCAAGTCGTCTAACATTAATTGCATCTCTCTCCTTCTCTCTCTCTCTCTCGGTAAATTTTCTTCTCATGTTTAACAACTTTTTATCACTTTTATAACTTATCTCCCTTCTTTTCTTTTTTTTTTTTTCTTTCAACACAAACAACATTACCTATTGATCACAAAAAGTCATTCAAAGAATCACCAAGCTATCGAGTACTTTTCTTGACTTTCTTGGCAATTTAATCCTGCAATTTTATCACCAGAAAATCCACAGGATTATCACTATATTTTTTATTTTCACTTGGAATTTTTCTTCTTGACACCGATGAATAAGATTATTACATTTTTTTTTTTTTTTCCCTTATTTTTCATTTCCAGTATAAAATATTCATTTTTTGTTATTTCTTATAACTCTCTTTGTTTTTTTTTTCATCTCTTGTAATATATTTTTCTTTAGTTTTTATATTAACCTTTTTTTATAATGAGAAACATAAGGTAAGACACTGTCAGGGGCACTTTGGCCATTTTCTTGTAACGTTGATTTGATGATATGAGTTTATATGTCAGTGTGTTAAAAAGAGCTTGTAGTTAAATATACACATGTGTGTGGGCGTGTGTCTAGATGAGTGTGTGTGTAGGTCGGTCGTTGCGCTGTGAATAAAAAGAGGCAAGCTTTTTTTTTTTTTATTTTTTTTTTACNATATATAAAAAAGCTCGGCGCATGGAACGGCTCAATGATCATGCTTCTTCTCTATTGTCCTCTTACTTTTTTTTTTTTTTTTATTCATTTTTTCCTTTTTCATGCTTCTGCATCTACTGTCACATGTACCAACAAAGTCATTTGTATCTATGTGTATTGGTGAAACTAGTAAAAAACAAAAAATTAAAATAGAAAAAAAAATAGACATTGAAAATGAATGTCGAGCCACGTATTGTCAATATCAAAACAACCCTTTTTTTTAACATGCTAATCAGTGATTAGTAATTATCCTTTTTTGTTTTTGTTTTGTTTCATTCAACGTCATGTAATTTTGATGTGTTCATCAATAAATTTCAACACAATGGTTTGTTTTACAAAATAATACCGACAAAATTTTTATTTAACCCTTTTTTTTTTTTTATCTTTTTTGAAATGTGTCAATTATTTATGAATAAAATTATTTATTATTTTAAATTAAACATTTTTTTTTTGGTTATAAATTGTTATCACGTTAAACTGGGTTTTAGTCTGAACGGGTTTTACCACTTGATTTTGCATATCATCTTCAGCAAGAATTTTAAATAATTTTTTTATTTTTAATAAAATGGATTTTTTTCTTTTTTTTTATTCTTAATCTTTGCAGAATATCCAATGGCCATTATTGTCGTTATATTTCACATGGTACATTTGCATTCAAGAGGGCTCTGCTCATAATAGACTTTTGATAATATTTAATCACCATTACGAAACTAAATTTAATTTAATAATTTTTAACGATAGTTGAATTTGTTTCAATATACAAAACACTTTTAATTGTCCATCAAGTAAAGTTAATAAATATAATTATACAAAATTTGATTTATTGTTTTTATTAGTTAATATTTTATTTATTAAATATACTTTTAAACAAAAAAAAAAAATTGAGTCTGACACTGGTTGACTTGTACTACTGAAATATGTAAAGTGCCAATTTTTTATTCAATAAATTACTCCAAATAAAATTATTAACAATGAGTAAATATTTAGAAAAAATTTAACAACAAAAATAAAGCTATACTCTTTGTATTAAAAAAATTATTAATAATTTTTAAGAGATAATTAAAAAAAAAAGAATAAATTAAATGACATTGTTAATTATTTAAAAAAAAACAAAAAATATATTATGTGATGACTGATGATTGGGTAAATATTTGATGCAATAATAACTCTCATTGAAAATATATATCCATAAATTGAGTACGATTTCAAAGATTGATTTGAATGTAATCATGAACGAGGTAATATTGACAAATATCATACTGAGTAAATATTTTTTCGTATGTATCCATAACTAGACCTTCATTATACCAACATTAAATAATAATATATGATAATCTATTTTCATTTTATCTGATAATTGAAATGTAAATATTTATCATGTTGATTTTAACTAACTAAAATTTATGTTAAAACAGTTTAAATCTCGGATAAAAGTTTTTTTTTTTTTTTTCAAAATTACTAGATAATAAATTCAAATAACATGAAAATATATATTCAAATTTATTTCATATTTTAATAATAAAATTTTGTAATATATACCATTGATATTTAAATTTTTGAATCAAATTTTATATCATTGATAAAATTAATTCAATAAATTATTATGATATGTTTTTTTTTATTTTTTTCGATTTTTCAATCATCTAAATGTATTAGCTGGAGAAAAAAAAATGTATCAATTAAATTGGTTACTTTGATTGATGTCTAGGTTTGTTTTAAAACGTCAAAATAAATTGAGTCACATATAGAAAAATAAAAAAAAAAAAATAAAACAAAGTTAATTGAAGGAAGCGTTGATATTCCGGCAATTGGATATCTCCGGTTGGCTCCGAAAACTTGATTCGTTCTGGGTTAGTTTGATACGAGCAATGTTTGTATAAATATATATATATACAGTAAGCTTAATGTACATTTATACATAGATAATACTAAAGCTCAGAATGACCGTATAACGACATTACAGAGCTCATCACAGAGCATGCCTCGATCGTTTCGTTAATCGAACGTAGAAATTTCTCCCCATGGTACTTAAAGTCACCTTTTATACATGTATATTCTCTATAAGCTCCAAACAATCCCCAATTTACCAAAAAATAAATAAAAAACAAATAAAAAAAAAATACAAACAAAAAAAATAAAATAAACTAATGCATCAATTTTTATTCCATGAGCATCATTTATGTCAATAAGTTTGATCAAAAATTAATTTCAATTCAGACACATAAATTATGTTGATGATGATGATGATGATGATTGAGTGATAAATCAATAACTCCCTGTTAAAATCATTTTATTTCACCATCCAATTTATTTATTCTATTTTTATTTTCATTTCATTCACTAAGATTCTTGAAGAAAAACGATTTCACTGAGTTAACGTCAAATGCTGTCGATACCCAGAGGGTCTTGGTGATCGATCCATGATTTCTTCGTCTTGATATGTGCAAGAGATGAAATTTTTCTTGATGGACCTGCTCTATCCAATTACGATGAAAGAAATTATACTTTTATATTTTTTTTCTTCTTCTTTAAAAACCTTATTTTATTTTTTCTCCACTTGAATTTATTTTTTTTATATTTATATTTATTTTCTTTATAACGATATTATATTATTATTCCAAGTCAATTATTATTATTATTTTATCTGTGATTTAAACTCTTTGTATTTTTTATTTTTAACATTTCTTATCTTATATATGATATTTTTGTCTTTTTGTGTCACGAAGAAGTGCTCTATGGTAGATGGGTTCGTTTGCAGTTCGACAGTGGGAAAACTTTAAAAAGTAGTCACAAGGGTGGTTTTTTTTTTTTTTTTTTTTTNTTTTTTTTTTTTTTTTTTTTTATTTGTGGGCACATAACTGGTCACGTACTGAAGCCACTGCCAGTCCGAACCTTATTAACGTAATACGTGCCACAGCATTGTAAACGAAGCTTGAGGCATCACACTCCATATTTTACATTCTTCCAGCAATTCTTTTCATATTTTTTTTTTCTTCTTTCTTTTATTTATTTATCCTTCTTTCATTCTTATCTGTTCGATTTGAAATTGCAACTTTGAATTATATAAATATTTTTACATGCGACCAGTAGACGCCTTGTATCTTTTCTCCACGCCAAAATATATATACATAGAAAAATAATAATAATAGTAAATAGTAAATAGTTAAAAAAAGAAAGGGTTTAAAAATATAATAATAATAATAGTAAAGAGTAAGAGAAAGATGCACTTGGGCTTGCCAAAAAGCAAATCACTCGTGCGATGCTTTTAGTTTTCACCGACAGGAACTGCGGGAAAGTATGTTGCAAAAGTGTGGTTTTCGTAGCAAGAAAAATAGCACAGCCTTCTTTCATTACTCGGCTTTTCTACTGACTGCTGCTTTACATGTGAATACACATATATATGTATATGTATATACTTGCAAATCAAAAATGACTAAAGCAAAAAAAAAAAGTAAAAAAGTAAAAAAGAAAACTTTAAAGAATTTTTTTTTCTCTTCTTTTTTTTTCAGTTAAAAGAGAAAAAAAAAAAACCCAAAAAATAAATTTTATTATATATCATCCCGTGAAATATAATTTAAGAGGAAAAATTGTTTTTTTTTTTTGTTAAGTAAAAGAGTGCCAAAAGTTTTTGGATGTTGATGCAGTAAATTTGCTATCCTCTTTGAAAATATATATTTTATAAAATTATGTATACATTTACTTGGCAATTAACGATTTACTAGTAAGTTAAAAACTTTGCGTCAATTTTCATATTAAAACTCTCTATGGATTCTAGTTAATTTGTGGTTGTACTTAATTTGCGGTTAAAAAAGTTGTACGAGTCGATGAAGGCAAGTATCAAGGGAATAAAAATTCAACTCTCCCCTAAATTCTCCCTCTTGTCCCTATTTTTTTTTTTTTTCCATTTGATATTTCTCCTTCTCAGCCAATCCTTTTTGTCATCAGCCTCTTGGGAAAAATATTCAAGAGAACCCAGTCAACTAATGTTAAATAAGAGAAAAGTCAACTCTCTCTTTCTCTTTCTACACTTGACTCTCGTCATTGCTCGTTTCTCGTTCATTTATTTTTTATTTTTTTTAAATTTTTCATTTTTATTCTCTTTTTTGAAAAACAAACCGATAAAACTAACGATTGACTGGAGACTAATTAGGCACACTGTTCACACATAGAGAAAATAATAAAAAAAACTTTTCTTTTTTTTTTTATTTTAAATGTCCCAAGTGTAATTTTTTTACTCCCACTTATTTCTTTTATTTTTTTTTTATTAATTTCTTTTTTTTTTTTTTTTTTTCATATAACTCACACTCGAGTGGCTCATACTACTGTACTTTCAACTTGTTTATTATTATGTGTGTTAGAGTTCAGTCTGTTGGTAGCTATTTTTATTATTATTTTTTTTTTTTTTGTTTTTCTTATCCACTGTAACTTGAACTTTGTATAAAATTTTATTATCAAATTGCATAGGTGGAAAGGGAAAGGGGCGTGCATATATGTATTCACTTGAAACTTTATATATACGTATTATTTTATTATACTTTTTTTATTTATTTTTTTTTTTCAATTGTATTTTTGACCTCTATTTCACTATGTTCGTTTGGATTCCACAAAATTTTTTTTACTCGTTAGTTTTTTTTTTTTTTTATTTTGTTTTTTGTAGAAATTTTTTTCTTGCACGCGGCGTTTTCCAGCTAATGAACGGACGAAAGTATCGGAAAAAAGTAAATGTAGGGCGTGGTGGGATGATGGTGGAAAAAATATAAAGAGAAAAAAAAAGATGAAAAAAAAAAAAACGAAGAGGAATATAACATGAGAAACGTAAAATAGGTTAAAAATTATTAGACTCAAGAAAAAAAACAGTGATATAGCTGAATGAAGAAAAACGTAATTTGGTAGTATATATATTTGTAAGGAAACAAAGTGTGCTATTATCTTTCTATGCCATTAAAAAAAATTCAACGCACAAGCGGAAAATATTCGCGATATTACCAACGAAATAAAAAAAGTTTCAACCATAAGAAACAGAATAAACAAAGAAATATAAAATAAAAAAAAACCAGGATTTGCTTATGCATTTTCCAGACGTAAAAAATTAATTAAATTTTGAGAATTAAATATCTGGTTTACAGTCTAAATTTACAAGCCATTGATATTATTTATTTTTTAAATAAAAGCTTGAATATAAATATATATATTTTTTTTTTTTCATTTTTCAATCACAAGTGCTAAAATATTATTTCCATGTCTGACTAAACCTTGACTTGTTCCACTTGTGCCAATTGAATTTACAATAATAAAAATAAAATTTTAACAATTTAAATTTTCTATAAAAAGTCAAATGAAATTTGACCAGCCTAAAGTCACTTGACCATTTCAAAATGACCAGTGTCCAATAACCAAAAAAAAAATAAATAAATAAAAAAAAAAATCATTTATATTTATTTAAATAATAACAACACAGCTAAATTGATTTTTATCAACAGACATGGTTTACCCACCACCACCACCACCACCACCACCACCACCACCACTGCATACATAAAAAAAAAAAATAATAATTTTAATATTTTCCATTTTGTTTGAATTTTTTTCTCCACACAATATTTCATGTTTTTCCATATTTATTTAATTTTATTTTTGGTTTTTTTTTTTTAAGAATAAAAAAAAAAAAAAAATTTATACTATTTCAAGCATAACGGTTGAATGGAAAAATAAAAAAGAAATATAACCGAGTGGAAGAGTGAGCAACTGTCGAGGACCATGTGCTTTCTGCCGAATAGCCACCACCTCGTGAGTTCCGGGCTTTTCGGAAATTGAAACGACGTTCGAGGCAACGCCTGCTGCTACTGTTACTATTATTTCCTTTCACATTCATGAATAATATATATATATACACATACACATGCAAAATATATATATAGATTAATGTATTATATGCACAGATATTTTGTAGGTTGCACACGTGCTTCATATTGAAAGGACAATATTACAACCATCCATCTAAAATAATCTAACCAAGATAAAATAATAATAAAATAAATAAATAATATCATGCATTCAAAAATTCATGAAAATACAATTCTACATTTAATTGAAAAAAAAAACATTGCTAAAATTTCATTATAATTATTATCAATGTTTATTTTAATTAATTTTTAAAATTTTTATATTTTAAATAAACACTTGTGATGCTTCATTGATAGGTAATAATAACAAGCAAAAAATTATGTAAACACATGTTGGAATATGTAATTAATCAATACATGTAAACATATATGAAATGATTTTAAAAAAAAATAACATTTAAAAGTTGTGGATTTATGTCTGTTCGATAACAGCCACAAATAACTATGTAACAACGACCAGACGCCAATCAATACACCACGTTCCCACCTATTCTCGACCGTAACATCGACTGACAGGAATGAAAAGGAAAAAAAAAAAAAAAAAAGTAATTTAAAAAATAAAAATAATAATAATAACATGATGAAACCTTAAATATAGAATTGACGAGGATACACAAAAAAAAAAAAAGTTTTGCTGCTGCGATTCTCTCTTGGGTTTCAACATTGTTATACATTTTTTTATTTACTTTTTATGACACTTTGTAACACGTGCTTTTTTAGAAACAGAAAACTACAAGAAAATATGCAGAAAAAAAAAATAGTTTGCTAACCAAGAATCATTATATATATATATAAAAAAAATGTTTTGCGTTTTTGAATAATGTTTCTTTGATTGATCACAACACTGAATATATTAATATATTAAATATTCAAAATTTTTTTCAGTGTACTGTGTGAATAATAAAAACAAAAAATCTAGTGTACTGAATTTTTCATATTATTTATAATTTTCTTTTCTCTTTTTTTAAATTAAATAAATGACTCTTCATTTTTTGATGAAATTTCATTTTCAAGTTTTTATTTTTATAAAAATTCTCCTGAAAAAACGCATTGGTAGATATTTTTTAAATTTGTCAGGTAAATAGAGGTCAATTTCAACTATCTCCAAAAAAATTTTCATCGTTTGCCAAGCATTATTTATTGCTAAAAAAATTAAATTCTATTTTCAAATTTTCTCAAAAAATGAAAAAAAACAAAAAAATAGCAAAAAAGCAATAATAAGAATTACATTCAAAACCATGTATATAATTAGTATTATTAAATTTTAGTATAACAAAAAACCCGCCTTTCAGTCTCGTACATAAAAAAAGACAAGAAATAAAAAATAAAAAAAAAAAATTCAGCGCTTAGAAGAAAAAAAACATTGATGAGTTGCACAATGTCGTTGGCTAGCCTTTGTTTATTTAAATGTCACTTTTTCATAGCAAACTTTCACATACAAATAAAAACAATCGATCGTGCGTGAATTTAACTTTTTTTTATTTTTCTTTTAGCTCAAATATTTCAGTTCTTTTTCATCTTTCAAATGATTTTGTGTGTATTTTGTGTGCTAAAAACTTTTTCTCAGTATATTTTTTATATTTCTTTTTTATTTTATTTCTTCTTTTATTTTTCCTTCTATCTCGTCAAGAAAATAATATAGACCATATATACGCAAGCTCCATACATTTATCTAAAAATATATGAAAGACTGTTGACGACAGTGCTGCTGTTCTGTACTACTGTACATGTCCCCAACGATTCATTTATAAAATGCAGACGAGATACGTCGCCACACTGTTATCATTATAATTTTCTTTTTTATATTTTATTTTTTTATATATATTTTTCAGTTGACGCTAGGTGAATATACAAGAGATGATGGACGTATACTCATCATGTTTACATGCACATTTTTAATCCTCATGAAATTTATTTTCTTCCAACATAATAATAAACATGTATGAGCTTTTTTTTCCCCCGATTATGCATTACATGTGTGATAATAAATTATCCAATATAGAAAGTTTCAAATATTTTTTAAACGATTCACATTGTTTTGATTTTTATAATGGATTATTTGTAATTTGACTTACCACGTCGATTATTTGCATTAAAGTGAGACCAAAGCTCAAAGCAAGAGGCTCAGACTCGTTAAACACTGGTCGCTCCAGCACATTGTAAGGCTCCAGAAGATCATTCAACAATTTTTTCTCGTGAATACCGCCACTTACCAGCCCTGCAAATATAAAATTAAAATTATTAATAAAATTTTTTTTATATTAAAAGCTGTTATAATATTTAAATTTTTATATTGTAACAAAAAAAAAAATGATGATAATAATATTTTAATCTCTAATTATATATCATTCTATATAGATTCAAGTTTTTCTATTTTTATTAATCTCATAAGTTAAAGTATATTTTTTATTATCAGTTATTTATTACGGTTATCAAGTTTTTATTTATGTTCAATCGAGAAGCTTAATAGTTTTTAAAAGTCTCAATTTTTACACCAACTATTTTTTTATAACAAATAAATTTTATACTTTCTTATTAACTTTTTTTTATTTTTTTTTCTTTTGCTATTTTATTTTCTAATTCTTTTTGTTTTAATTTTGTCTTTTATTTATTTTTTTTTTTTGTGTGTGCATAGGGGTGGAGCTTTTTTTTTTTATCTAACTGACTCTAAAACTTTACAATCATCTCTTATCCTACACTGACCACCTTTCTTTCCAATCTTTGTTTTAACCCCAAACACACACACAGCTATATATTTTATTTTTTTCAGGGTCTGTTAAAGTTAATGATCGCACATTGATGGCCATCACTGACCTCACTCAAAGACCATGAGGTTCAATCGTTCAGTGAAACAAGAAAATATCTATTCCAACAAAAAAATAAAAGTAAAAAAACAAAACAAAAAGTAAAAATAAAAAAAACTTTTAAAAAACAAACTTGGATGGATGGATTTGATGGGTGATAAAAAGCACTGATGGAATCTTTCAACACCCCGTTGAATACAGAAACTGATAAATATTTATAAAGTGCTTTTCATTATTTTATTTTTTACAGTTCATTTTGTTTTTTTTTTTTTTTAACTATTTTTTATTTATTTATATATATATTTTTTTTTTCCAAACTTTTATTTTTTTTTTTAGTTTCATCGACCTTCAAAGCCGTCATGATAAATATTTCAGAATGAGCGTGGGTGAAAAAAAAAATGAGAGACTACCCACACAGTGTTTTTTTTTTATTTTTTCACAAAACCACGCACTCTTTTGGATTGAGGGTGATGAAAAAAATCGAAATAAAGACTTTCAGGTTTCTGTAAATTTTTAGTCAAACAATTAAAATATTAATTATTAAATAATGACGCAAATTTATCATTTAAATGATATTTTTTTTCATTAAAATTTTAAGTCAAAAAAATAAAAAAATAAAATAAAAAGAGCTTTTTAAATAAATTGGCAATTTCATTGACCATTACTCGCAATGTGTATCCTCGTTATTTTTCGTTTATACTATACAAAAACAAATTTCTTTTACCTCAAACATAAGCCAACTTGCAAAATGTCCAATAGCTCAGTGTACAAACTACCACTATTCTAACATTAGATAAATTGCTGTGCTCAAGTTACGCCTTGGGCACTTTTCCACCTGGCTTCAATCTTCCTCCAATATTTATTATATTTATTATATTTATTGTCCTGTATATATATATAACAAACACATCAACATTCTCCAAACTACTTTTTCAGGATCAAGACTCTTAACATTATTGTACACAGCAAAAAAACATTATTATTTTTATTTTTTTTAAACTTAACAAATCACTTGAGACTTTTACGTTAATCAAAAAAATTTATTTTATATTATACAATTATTATTTTCTTTGTAACTTGTTCAATTTATTTTATATAAAATTGATTGCGAGAAAAAATAATCATAAAAATTGATTATTTGTCAAGAAAATAATTAACAGATAAATAAAATAATAATTTGATGAATAAATTTATAAAATTATTATAAAAGAAAAGATAATTACTTTATCTATAACTTTTTGAAAATGTTTCTATGAATAGTCAAAAGTTTTGATCTTTAACTTGGATTAAATGTACATAGTCTGTAACACCCACATCTTAGTACCAAGCACGTATTGCAGTACAATTTTGCATTATATTAACAACGTTCAACCTATATATTTTTAGTTGGATATTAACATTACCGTGTTCTTGTGATAAACTCTAATTTAACACTTTGACTTTAAGCAGATTAATCTATATATATTTTATTATTTTTAATTATTCTTTACACTATATTTTTTATCTAATGAAAAAATATATTAAATGCAATTTAATTATTCTCAATTTTCATTATAAATATTTATTTTACCATTTAAATTATGGGAAAATTATTTTTTTTTTTTTTTGCCTTTTAAAATGAGCAAGTATTTAAATACTTGTTAAATATTTTTAGTGCATTATATAATATAGATAAATAAATATGTGATGAAAAAAAAATTAGAGGTCATTGACATTAAAAGAGGATTTTTATTTTTAAAATTTATAAACCCGAAAATTGTATAGTTGATAAGAAATCTTGTGGGTTCGAATGAATAGAAAGTAACATTCCCAGAATTCTACTACCTGCTGATAAAAAAATGGGAAGATCGACACATCTAATACGGGATTTCCTTCATTGATTGGTCCATTCGAATTTTATTATCTTTGAAAACCGGAATAGCAGCATTTCGGTTAAGTTCTAGTTTATTGAAAGATTATATTTTTTTTTCTTAAAAATATATTCTTCTTTCTCAAATCCATTTGAACCATCTCGACAAAAGTATCAATTGATAATTTTTATTTTATTTTAATATTATTTATTTGTGTTGAAAATTTTTTATTTAAATAATTTTTTGTCGCTGATAAAATCAATTAGCTAGTAAAGAATAAAATAAATATTATTTTGTTTCTTTTAGTCAACATTTAAAATTGTCTTTTGAATGAAAAAAATTGTGTGGATAAAAAAAATAATAAAATAAAATTGGCGCTATAAATATCTACAATGTTAAAAAGTAAGTGTAATTATTTTATTTTTTATTCTACTCGTAAATCAAGCTATGAATTTATGACAAAAGTATTTCTTTTGTAATTTAAAATAACTCAATTATTATCAATAAATTGATCATATAAAATATTGAAAAAAAAATAAAAGACTAATTTTCTTTTATTTACTTGGTTAATTGAAAAAATAAAATGTCTTTTAGAAATATCAACATTTCAATGTGGTGTAATGGTACTGCAGATCTTTTCGTTCGTAAATCCTGGAGCCGGACTTCCGTCTGGTTTGAAAGCATCCATAGCCTTTGACCCATCTATCGACAACGTAGAAACCAACGATTTATGTTTAACATCCGTGTGCAATCAAACTGGTATGTGAAAAAAAAAAAACATTTACACAAAGTCAACTGAAAAATTGACAAAATAGCCACGAAAAAAATATAAAAATCTAAATGAAAAAAAAATATTTAAATTCTACAGCTTTGGAAATACTGGATAACATGAATCCCGAAATTCAGCCATGTGATAATTTTTATAATTTTGCATGTGGTAATTTTATAAAAAAAAAATCAATTCCAAATGACAAAACACAAATACATTCATTTGCAATATTAAGAAAAGAAATAAAAAAACAAATTCAAACAGCAATTGAAATACCAATAACTCCTGAAGAGCCAAAAATATTTAAAATAATAAAAACATTTTACAAATCTTGTATGAACACAAGTGCAATTGAAAAAGCAGGTCTTGAACCAATTATTAAAATAATGGATAGCATTGGAGGATGGCCAGTCGTTGCAACA
The DNA here is from genome assembly GCA_015776835.1 of Aphidius ervi. NCBI lineage: Eukaryota > Metazoa > Arthropoda > Insecta > Hymenoptera > Braconidae > Aphidius > Aphidius ervi. The sequence goes on along the minus strand of MKYW01000030.1, from coordinate 451,872 downwards.
AACAATTGGAATGAAAATAAATTTAGTGTATTAAATGCATCTGTTCAATTATTTGAATTTGGTATTGATTTAGATTTTAAAAATAGTACTAAAAAAATTATAGTACTTGATCAACCAACACTTGGATTACCACGTAAATATTTGTTACAAAATTTTGATGATAAAATTATCAAAGCTTATTATGATTACATGGTAGACATTGCAGTTTTATTTGGTGCAAATTTAGATACAGCTAAGCATGATCTAATGAAAGTGTTGATATTAGAAAAAGAAATTGCAAGGATTAGTTTACCAGAAGAGGAAAAACGTAATATGACTCTTAAATATAATCCAATGACTATTAAAAATTTTACAAAACTATATCCAGCAATTCCATTGAGGCATTGTCTTCAAATATATTTTCCTGCAAGTGTCATCATTATTGATGATGATGAAGAGGTAATTAATGTTGCAGCACCAAAATACTTTGAAGAGCTTAACAACCTCATTGGTAATATTACTAGAAAAACAATGTCAAATTATGTTAATTGGATATTTGTAAGATCTAAGGTTGAATATTTAAATGAAAAAGTTCGTAATCGTCAATTAGAATTTCATAAAATTCTCAGTGGTGTTACTGAAAAGGAATCAAGAACAGACGAGTGTATTTCCATAATTACACATAGATTTTCACTTATACTAAGTGCATTGTATGTACAAAATTATTTTACAGATGAAGCTAAAAAAAATGCTGTTAAAATTGTAGCTGATATACGTGAACAGTTTGATAAACTTATTGAAAAAGTTGACTGGATGGATGACGAAACAAAATTAAATGCACTTGAAAAATCAAAATTAATGGCTAGTTATGTTGCTTATTCTGATGAATTAAGAGATAATTTAAAAATTGGTAAATTTTATGAAAATTTTGAATTGATGGATAATAATTTTTTAAATAATATATTTATAACAGCAAGTTTTCATTATAAACATTCACTTGAAACATTTAAAGAGCCATTTATTAAAAATGACTGGAAAAATCGTGTCAATCCAGCAATTGTTAATGCTTTTTATTCACCATCTGGAAATTACATTGGTAAATAAATAAATATCAAAATAATTTGCTAGTATTTTTTAATAATAATTGTTTTTATTTTTTTTAGAAATTCCAGCAGGTATTCTTCAAGGTGTATTTTTTAATAACGAACGTCCAAAATATATGAATTATGGAGCAATCGGATTTGTCATTGGTCAGTAATTTATAAATTAATTTTTATAGAAATTATTTTAATTTAAAATTTAGTTGAAATATTAATTATTTATTATTTAAAAAAAGAATTGGATAATTAGCTTTAGAGTTACCAGTGTTAAAAATTAAAAATTAAAAACTTAAAATCCTTCTACTATAAAAAGGAGAATGAAGCCTCTCTTCGAGACATATGATTGGTTCTCACATAAAACAATGACTAATAATGATGTTTCATTTGTTTTTGTTTAATTAATTAATTTTTTAATTAATATTGTTACCAGTTGCTGTGTGACAATTTTTTTTTTTTTTATTGCATTAATAAACCAAAATTGATAGTCAATAAATGGGGTCTCGGGCTGAAAACAAATTATAAAAGGCCAATTATATAAAAATAATTACGGGAGGTGATTGAGAGATCAATAAAGATAATGTTGGATTTTTTTTATAAATTTTTACGCGATCGGTCAGGGGTAGATTGGGCTAAATTTGGACTTGAACGCAGTTTTCCCGGGAATTTTCAAAGGTATAATTTTTTTACATTAGATCAAGGGTCGATTATGTGAACATTTTTGTAGGAGGTGGTTCAGAAATGAATATAGATAGTGTAGAATTTTTTTCATGATTTTTTACGCGATCGGTCACAGGTAGATTGGTGTAGGTTTGGACTTAAACGTGGTTTTCCCGAGAATTTTCAAAGATATAATTTTTTTACATTAGATCAAGGGTCGATTATATAATAATATTTACGGGAGGTGGTTCAGAAATAAATAGAGGTAGTGTAGAATTTTTTTCATAATTTTTCACGCGATCGGTCACAGGTAGATTGGTGTAGGTTTGGACTTGAACGCGGTTTTTCCGGGAATTTTCAAAGATATAATTTTTTTACATTAGATCAAGGGTCGATTATGTAATAATATTTACGGGAGATGGTTCAGAAATGAATAGAGATACTGTAGGATTTTTTTTATAAATTTTTACGCGATCGGTCAGGGGTAGATTGGGCTGGATTCAGACTTGACGCGGTTTTTCTGGGAATTTTCAAAGTTATAATTTTTTTTTTTATTAGTTCAAGGGCCGATTATGTAAAAATATTTACGGGAGGTGGTTAAGGAATGAATAAAGATATTGTAGGATTTTTTTTATAAATTTTTACGCGATCGGTCAGAGGTAGATTGGGCTGGATTTAGACTTGACCCGGTTTTTCCGAGAATTTTCAAAGATATAATTTTTTTTACACCAGATCAAGGGCCGATTATGTGATAATATTTACGGGAGGTGGTTCAGAAATAAATAGAAATATTGTAGGATTTTTTTTATAAATTTTTACGCGATCGGTCAGGGGTAGATTGGGCTGGATTCAGACTTGACGCGGTTTTTCCGGGAATTTCCAAAAGATATAATTTTTTTTTTATTAGTTCAATAGTTAGGGAGCCCATCGTGCTT
>MKYW01000030.1:431580-441708 GCA_015776835.1 Aphidius ervi | reverse complement strand
GAAAAAGAGGAAAAAAAAATATATATATATAAATGAAGATTGAAGACCACATCGAAAACATGTGTTTCTTTTACTCTTTAAAAAAGAAGGAAAAAAATAAAAAAAATCCATCAACTGGTGCGTGTGTTGATTCGATTTTCTACCCTTGCATTTTTTTTTTTCATTAATGTTCTATATTTTCCCACTCAATTTTTTATTTTTTTCATTCAATCGTAAACTGTCTGACACTTGACAAAAAAATACATGTATCAAGTTTCCCCTTTTTTTAAGGTATTTGCATTGATCTCCCCAACAATTTAAATTTCCTTCTAAATTTAAAAAACACTGATAGGGTAGATTCAACTAATTTTCATTCCACGTATTATAACTGATGGAAAAATAAATTTAAGGGGATGTTATATAAATTGGTCTGATGAATAATTATATTTTTATATTTAGGGTAAATTTATAAATTTGAAAAAATATTGTTTATATTAAATTTTAAATTATGAAAATTGTTATAAAACAATTTTATTGTTTAAATAATATTTATAATTTTATTTACAAGTGTAATGAAATTTGACATAGTTTTATAAACTCGTTGATAAAATAGTTTGACGTTAAACTTTTCAATATACACACACAAAATACTTTTAATATATTTTTTTTAAATGACCATTAAATATTTATAAATAATTTTATATAGATAAAAGTCAATCAATATTTCATGATAATATTTCATCTATTTAGAAGCTAAATTTCGAGTATTTTTTATTAAATGCCACCTGCATTTAAAAAGTCAAAGTTTAAAAAATAAATAACGTGGGCAAGCTTAGTTTATCAAAAACAATGTCAATGCCCTTTGGGAATGTACCTTTTCGTCAAAATCTCACGTGGGCGAATTAAGCCTCACGTGATACAAAGCACTATTCACATCTAATTTTTTTTTCTTCTCTTTTTTTTTCCTCCGGGTATTTTAGATGACCGTAGTAAAAAAAAAGAAAAAAGTTAAATAAAACGAAAGAATTTTAAAACACAATAAAATGTCACAAACGTTTCTTTGAAATTTTTTTTGAAAAAAAACAAAAAAAAAATGTATAAACTTACACACGAGGTCACTCGATTTTATGCAAATCTTTGTCATCCTAAATTCGTTTTATATATTTACCAATTTTTTTATTTATTTATTTTTTATTTTGGCCTCATGGCAACATTACAATTTTTATTTTTATTTTTTTCTGTTGATCTTTTTGTTATTGTATTATTAATATATATATTTTTTTTCATCTAACTTTGGATCATTTCTATTCTCGTCTTTTCGGCTGTCCAAAACACACAACCCCAAAAAAAATATATATATTGTAACTTCTTCATCCCCTAACTTTGACAACAATCAAATATCAATTAAAAAAAAAATCTTCAACTAATTTATTTGCATAAATATATCAATTTTAAATATAACCAGTGGATGAAAATTTATCCAATTAATTTCAAGTAAAAAATCTGTTTATGTGACCAGACTGTGGAGTCTTGGAATGAGAAAAGATTCTAGGCATCTGTGTTCTTGTTGAAGCTGGAATGCTTCAGCAAAACTGGCATTTTCCAAGATTGTAGTTTTTTTTATTATTATTCACTCTCAAAACACTGGCCCCTCTCTCAACACAAGCATCATCCCTTCGTTCAAACTTTTACAAAGGCTTTATATATTATCGTTATTTTTTAAATGTTGAAATAACGTCAAGAAAAAATTATATATAAAATGATAATAAAACAAAAAAATAATAATAATAATAAAGTTTATAAATAAACCGTTTCTCAAAGGAAACAAATTCTTTTCCAAGTTTTTTTTCTATTTTTTTTTTTTTTCGGTATGTGTGTCTCACTTTTAACGGAAAAATATGAGAGACATTTTCCACGTTATTTGAATTTTTAATCAGCTGAGAAGGCAATGTAAAAGTTTTTTTTTTTTCCTGTCATTTTATTCAATTTTTCAAGTTATCAGAAAAATGAGTTTTTATGAAATATGATGATAATAATGCCACCTTTTTTTTTAGAATATATTGAAAATGAATTTTCATTGCAATTGGAATCTTTTTGAATATAATTTTTTCTATTTGGGAACGTTTATAAAATCTAAGATTAAAAAAAAAAAACTATATATGATGTCTTGGGTATTTTTTTTATATATTATTTCATTTTTATTTTTGAAACATTTAACTTTATAACTGAAGAATTTTATTTTTTACTTTGGCATGGAAAATATGAACACGTATATTTTGAAACTTTGTTTTGCCTTGGGCTTGAAAGAAAATATAATTTTTTATTTTCTCATTTTTTTTTTTGCATAAAGCTTCTTTATCTTTTTCGTTCGTTTTTTTTCTATTTAAATCTTGTATTTTCGTGATGTTGTTTCGAGTCAATAAGTATACATCTAAGGGAGATATTTTCCCCTCGTTTTATTAAGAAAGAAATTTCTCGTTTTTGTTGATATAAACGAATTTCCCCTGATGCCAATGTATAAATCCAAGATTGATGATCAATTTCAAATAAAAAAAAATATCTCCGTTTCAATTTTACGATGATCAATCAATGAACTACGTTGATAAGATTCCCATGAAAATATTTATTTTAATTATAACAAAGTAATAAAGCAAAATTATATTAAATTTTTAATAATAAATCATGTTTAAAGTACTCAAACAATATTAAATTTGTTTTTTCATATTTTAATATAAAAATTATCTTCACATCAAATATAAATATTTTTTACCAACAAGCTATTTTAATGGAGTGTCAATAACCTCGAAATATGTTTACGAAAAATAATTCATAAAAAAAAAAAAATCTACAATAAATTTCAAGTATTTAAGGATTTATAAATATGTATAGACATTTTCTTTTTTATTTTTCCAACAATAATAATTTTAAAAAAAAGTAAAGATTATAAAATGTTTTATATTGGAAAATTTATATGTAATTTATGAAGACAGATAATATTTTTTTATTTTCAAATACGAATAATGTCTAGCTTGAATTTTAAAATTAAATTTTCCATTTTTAATTTCAATGAGAATAAAAAATTAAATAACGAGCTGAAAAAGAATACTTTTTAACACCACGTAGATGATAAAAATGTTTTTTTTTTTTTTCTTTCTTATAATCCTTATAACCCTGCATAAATTGTCTATAAAATTTTTATTCAACTGTATATTATTAAATATTTTCTTTAATTTTTCCAATACTCAAATTAAAAAAAAAAAAATTATTTAAAAGTTTCTAAAATCCAACAAGTAGTAAAATAAATTTCAATGTTTTTTTCTCTTTTTTGACCCCAAAACTAATCAACTAATCAAAAAGTAAATGGAATTAAAAGCATATTTTCTAAAATAAAAAGTAAATAGAATTTAAAAAAAAAATGGCAAATGGCAATCAATCGAGGACTATCAAGCAAGCCACTGAATAACTCTGAGGCTTTTCGTAAATCCTATTTGAGTTTGGTTTGTTGTTGTCAGTGAAAAATAAGTTTGTGTCGTATGTACACCTAGATTAGCCAAAAAGATGCACCAGATTAAAACTAGTTAATACTCTAATCCATGTTTAATGATTGATTTAATCAATGAACTCAAAATATATTTTTAAATTACCCTTTATCCACAATCTAATGAAAAAACAAATTGCCAAAAATTCATTTAAATAAACATAACAAAATCCAATATAAAAAAGGAAAGAAAAAAAATCCTCTCATCAGAATATACATTTATTTTTTATTTTCCCTTGAGTACTTACGTAAATTAAAATATTATCCAAAAATAAAACTAAAATAAAACTATTGTTAACGTATTTTTCTTTTAATTTTTTTTTATTTTTCTTTGATATACACAGTTAAATCCCCAGGCAAAACCCTAAAAGTAGGTTAATAGACTTTTATCTGTCACCAATGTCCTACAGGAGTTGAATAAAAAAAAAACCAAAAAAATAAATAAAAAGTCCCTCAGTGCAATGTTTTAAGAAAAAAAAAAATAATGTCAATTGAATAAAGTGTATGCGCGCCCCCAAGAATTATGTGTGTGTTTTGTGGTAAAATGTTTAAAAATAATAATAACAATAAAAAAAAAAAAAGTAGAGATATGGTTTTTTAAAGTCAGTTCCAATATACATGCTATTGCGGATAGTGATAAATTTTACTGATCAAAGCCAACTTGAAGAGAACCTTTCGAGCAAGTTTTTCTTTCGACTTTTTTTTTTTTTTTAACTTACTGCCTTTACTGGCAATTTTTTTTAGCTTATTTTTTTTTTAACGTATTATTTTACTTGTTTTTTTTTTTTTTCTTTTGGTCCTTAGGTGTGTATATATAGGAAAAAAAAAAAAGAAGCAATGCTGAGGACGTTACGAAGGGGCTAAAGTTCGGCAACGAGGTAATGCACTCGAATAGAAGGAAAAATAGATTTTTCTTTTCTCAAGTGTATATCTATATGTATATGTATAACCACGGTATATGTTACAATCTATAGATTACTCGTATAAAGTTGCCAGTAAAAAATATATATATTTTTTTTTATATAAAATTGCAACAGCAGGTGGCAACTCTCTTCTCGCCAATAACATGGCCTCCATGCCAATGACAGAATGAGGTACTTTTTGATGTTGTAATTCCCAAATGGATATGACTTTGATATATTTTTCATATTTTTATTATATTTTTTAATTTAATTTTCATGAAATTTTACATTAGTATAATTTTTTAGTTGAATTACTAGCTTTTTTTTAAAAGCCTTTATTTTTATTTAAAAAAAAAAATTTCTAATTTTAGTTAGTGATATTTTTTTTCCTTCCTTATATATAAATAATAATAATAAATTTTTTTTTTATCAACTATTCAATTCACGATCAAAGATGTAAATCTTCAAAAAATAAAAAAAAATATATATTTTTTATATTTTAGAAATTTAAATAATTTTATTTTTTTCATTTGAAAAAAAAAACCTTCAAACGTTCTCATCATAGAAATCAGTGAATAGAGTAATTTTCAATACCCATACACAGTTTGAAAATTGAAATATATATATTTTTTTTCTTCTCAATTGAAATAATATATAATATTGAAGTTTTAGAATATTAAAAATGAAAAAAAAAAAAAAATATATCAAATTTAAATTTATTTAATATTTATTAATCAATATATATTTATAAATATTATTTTCCATTAATTTTTAATATAATTCAAGCATGAAAGTCTGATACAACAGCAAAACACTCTATTTTTTTTTATTATTTCCATCTCCTTATATTTTTCATATCCTCTTCACTCAGAACCCTCGGTTGTGTGTCATCTTCACCGTCCATTGCACGAGATAACCATAAAAACACCTGAACACACAGAGATTCTCAACTCCATAAGATTTTTCAAGTAGCAAAGTAAAGTACAAAGAAAAAAAAAAAAATATAACCACCACGACGACGATGACGATGACGAAGACCACTAGTGTTCATTATTAAACACAAGAACAAATAAAATTTATATGAAATCCCTACTTAACAGTATAAATATATAAAATAAATTATCATTTATTAACAAACACATTTTGTCAGACTCAAACGATGTGAAGAAATCCTTAGCTAAACTAAAGCAACAATTATATATGCCTTGAAGCTGAATCCACAATAGGATTAAGAAATGAAAATGATCCTTTTTGGATAAGTCACTCGCACTGGGGTTAATCATTTACGTTTGGATAAGCATATCACCTCATCATATATTGGATTTAACATTTCAAATTAATTTTCAACTTATAAACATCAAACTATATAAATAATATTTTTTAATTTATTAATAAGCATATATGTGTTATACTAATTAATTTAATTATAAACTTGTAACTTGTTTGATTTTATTAAAAATCAAAATTCAGTGTTGAATTGATTTTATATTTTAATTTTTTATTATAAAATTATATAAGATGATAGATAGACAGGTAGACATTGAATATAACACCTGTGAAACTACTTGAAAATTATCAATCCATCCATCGTGTTTCTCAATTGACACTCTAGTCAAAGTGCCAAAAGCTTCTTGATGGAAATTCAGGATTATACAGCAGTTAACTTAAATTTAAAGTTTTATTTTTAGATTTTTTTTAAAAGTTTCTATTAATGACGTGCTGTCATTATTGTTATTATAATATATATGGAGTTTAAATTATAATCAACATGATGATTATGATGATTAACAGGAAATATTGAGTTGAACATGTTGAACATGTTGTAACTTTTGGTATATACGGGTGGTAAATTTCAAGAGAAACTTGCACGTTTGCCTTGTCTTTTTCGAGGGCTCTTTGATGGCCTTACATATATATACCGATGCCATATCACTCGAGGGTACTTCTGTGATACCATCATCATCGTCATCGTCGTCATCATAATATCATTGTATGTGTATAAATATATGTACATGCAGTTACTAAACAACTTTTGTGTACTTTTTTGCCCCTATATTGCTGCTATACTATTGTGACACAATATATTTATTGCCAAGAGATTGCATGATGATCTAATACCTCTCTTGACTTATTGAATAATTTTTTTTTTTTTTTGTCTATACAATAGGCTAACTACCAGACAATTGGGTAAGCTCGTATCTTTATTTTTATTATTATTATTTTTTTTAATAGAAATAAATTAATCAATAATTTTTTTTATATTTTATTTTCTTGGGTTTTTTGTTTTTTGCAGGTTGGTTGATTAATTAAATTTTTGTGATAACGTACTGTAAATTTGAGACGACGGTTTTTTATTTTCATTTAAAGATTTCGTTGTTTAAAAATAAAAAAAAAATAATTGATTTATCAGTATTTTATAATGATGATGATTAAATTTTAGTTTATTTTATTTTTACATTTTTTTTTTTTTTTTTTTCTTAATTCGCATTAAATAATATTTTGTCGGGAAAAAAATTTATCTAAATTGTCATTAAAAAATAATTTGTGCATTATGAGATATCGAGTTTATTTAATTTTTTTTTTTGGTTTTGTTAACTTGGCAATATAAATATAAAGGAAAAAAAATACTTAAAGTTGAATTTTAATTATTTTGTTTTTTGTGTTCATCTTTATTTTTTAATCAAAAAACCGATTTTCTATTTTTTTTTTTTAAATAAACAATAATAAAAAAATTAAACAAAATTTCTATTTTTAAAAAATACGTGTTACAATTGAAATAAACAAAATAATAAAGCGTAAAAATCAAATGAATTTAAAAAAAAATAAAATAATAATTTCATTTCTATAAAAAAAAGTCATCAAGTTTTATTTATATATAAAAAAATAAAAATATATTTAGTAAGTGGGACATTCCCAAGACAAATAATTTTTATTGTCATTAGTACTATCTATGATTTTTCGTGTCAAAAGTATAAAAATACAACAAAAAAATATATTAATTAAAATTTCCGGCCTCCCACTAATGAAATCTTTAAGTGACGTCCATCACGACTATAAAACCTGATACGTTATTGACATAAATTTAGTGGAAAAAAAATTCGAACGGATAGAAGACCAAAAATAAAAATAGAACTATTTTTTTTTTTTCTTTTTTTAATCTTAAATAACGTGATGAAGTGGTTTTTATTATTGTTGATATTTTGTTACATTAATTTACTGCATTGCAAAGAATGCCCAGAAGAAAAAAAATACAACCAACATTGTGTCAATTGTGAAGATTCAAATAAATATATTTGTAAATCAAAAGGTGGACGTTTTACATTTGTCCTGGATAAAAATAAAACACTGCGAGTAACTTGTAAAAATTCTACAGATTGGATTGACTTTGACATAAATGGATCAGATGAAAATAATCATTTGGATATGATAATATTTGAAGATTGTCAAGTGCCAAATAACAAACAGCTATTGTCATTGTATCAACAATATAAAATAACAAATGTCAACAAATTGAGAATATTAACATACGATAATGAATATAATTATTGGAATTTAACAAGAAGCCATTTACGTGGTTTTAATAATTTAACAAAATTAAGAATCCAAGGATATTTTATTAATAAAAATTTGACAAATGATTTGTTGTATGATTTAGAAAATTTAGAACGTCTTTACATGACTAGAAATGAATTACAAAATATTCCAGATAATTTTTTTGCATCACAAGTTAATGTAAAAGTACTTTATGTTGAAAAAAATAAAATAAATTTTATTAAAAAGAATAACTTTGTCAATCTTGTCAATCTTAAAGAATTAAGATTACGTAATAATAATATATCTGTAATTGAAGATAATTCATTTGACAATTTAAAATTACTCGAAATAATTGATTTGAAATTTAATATGTTAAAAATATTACCAGATAATTTATTTTTATATCAAAATAATCTAACTGAATTAACATTGTCATACAATCAATTTACAAATAATTCATTAACCCCAAAACTTTTAGAAAATAAATATAAATTTATGAAATTTCGTTTATTTAAAAATCAAGAATTATTAATAACATTGGCTAATAAATTTTTATCAAATTTAAAAAGCTTGTCAAGTATTTTATTACAAAAAAATGGTTTTACACATTTACCAGATGATTTATTTTTTAATTCAACAAACATTGAGTCAATTGTTTTGAATGAAAATAATTTAAAAACCCTGCCTGTTAAAATTTTTAACAATTGTATTAAATTAGAAAACATTGAATTAAATACAAATGAAATATCATTTTTACCAAGTGGAATATTTTTAGGTTTGGCTAATTTAATAAAGCTAGATTTATCAGAAAATAATTTTGAAATAATTCAAACGTAAGTAACTTAATTAATCTATAATTAAAATAAGCTATTATTAATTTTTTATTTGTAATTACAGAGGATTGTTTGATGATTTGCCTGCACTTCAAGAACTAAGGTTAGAAAAAAATAAATTAAAAAAAATTATGAACGGAGCTTTTGTTGGTCTTAAAAATTTACAAATTGCAAATTTTTCAATAAATTATTTGTCATATTCATCGTCACTAGAAACTTCACCATTTGAACATATGGCTAGTGTAAAAATTTTAGATTTATCAGACAATAATATAACACATATTCCCCAAGATTTAAAAAATCTACAAAAATTACAAACTTTAAATCTTTTGTTCAACAAACTTGATCACCTATTAGTGAGTATATTCTATTGTCATTACAATTATTTTTTCTATCATTAAAATTGGTAATTAATTTTGAATTTAATTACAGCTAGATGAGCTGAATTTTGATGATAATAAATACATAAAAATTGATCTAAGATACAACAAAATAAAAACAGTATTATTCAAAGATATTAGAAAAACATTTTGGCCAGAAATAAAACGTAAAAGAATTAATGTTGACATATCATATAATCCATTGAGATGTGATTGCCAAATTCATTATTTACTTCGTTATATCAAAGGCCGAATGAAACCAAAAGAAAAAAATTGTATGGAATTATTTTTTAACAATGATTTAGAATGTTTTGAGCCACAAGAATTACGAGGATATTTAGTCAATGATTTAGATCCAGAAGATCATCATTGTCCAAGAGAAATAGTATCATTTAATTTTTATTTATTAACAAATAATTCACACATTGAAACTCAACCAATATATGATTAATCTAAAACTGTATTTTTAAATATTTATTTTATTATTTTCATGAAAATTATATCTTGGTTTTGGGTAAATTTACATTGTACTCTAAAATGGCAACTTAAAAATTCATTTAAATTTCAAGCTAGTGTTGCTACTGATGAGGTCATTTAAATTTTGTATTGTTAAAAGAAAAAAAATTACATTACTAATATTATATTCAAATTGAATTCATTCATCCTTCTCATTATTAAAATATTATTAATTGTTAAACTGTTAAATTATAATTTTTTTATTTTTTATTATTAATATAATAAAACTGTAATAATTAAAAGAAAAAATATATAAAACTTTGAATAATTACATCATACTCTGCCACAGCAATTTTTTAATCTTTTTTATTTTTCAGACAATTACTTTTTATATTTTTTTGCACTATTTTATCAAGATAAATGCTGATGATATTTAATCCAGTAGTTTGATAATAATGCTCATGAGCATATACTACCTAATAAATAAAATTAAAAAAAAAAAAAAA
>MKYW01000030.1:358225-431574 GCA_015776835.1 Aphidius ervi | reverse complement strand
AAAAAAAAAAAAAAAAAAGAACTAAATCAATAATAGCTTGCAAAAATGATGGATAAAAATATTTAAAAAAAAAAAATAAAATAATAAAGCATTTCCTATTTGCTGGTATTTCCGGGTTCTTACCGGGAAACAACGGAAGCTTTTTGATAACTCAGCAAATGTATATTTGTGTGTGTGTGTTACATGAAAAATATATATATATTTATTGAATTTGTTACATGAATTGAGGATATATCAACGGAAGAAAACGACGGAAGATGAATTTACTTCTCTTAGGTTATTGGGGCGTCTCAAGTAATAGCTGGCAATGCGATTAAAAAAAAGGAAAAAAAAAATCAGATTGTAATCGATCTATTGACGATAAATATATGTACTTTCAATATTATCAAACCTTGGATAATGAAATACAGATTCAAGGACTATGTACCAATGTTGAGTAGCATCAACGAGTCAATAGCCACTATGACATTTCCATGGGGAATAAATAAATAAATAAAATAAATTGTAGCTTTCTTTTCTTTTCTCATAAATATATCTACATTTTATCTATATATATTTATTTTTCCATTTTATAATAAGCACTAATATAATAATAATAAATAAATACTTTTATATATATCAAGACGGAAAATTCTTTTATATATTTTTTTTTTAAATTATATATTTTTATTTAACCTTCTCTTTATTGTATTATTTTTTTTTTTTATTAAATTTGTTCTTTTTGAGCGTTTTAACAATGATAAAAGCGTTACAATTCTGAGAGATGACAATAGAGCCAACTCTATGATCCAGTAAAATTAGAAATTCATTGTTTCATTCATTTCCATTGTTATGTGGGGGGTGGGTGAGGGGGAGGAGAAAATAAAAAGGAAAAAAACAGCTGAGCTAGTAATACAGATGTTTTTTAAAATGGACAATTTTATGTCATAGTTGTTGTTAATTTTATATTTAAATTGATGAAATATTTTCATTGCACAGTTAATTAATAAATTATGAAATTTATAAATTAATTTATACGACAAGCGTATATGTCGATATAGACATTACTCATCAATTTGATGATGTGTAATAAATTTGTGTATTTAGCAAACTTAAACATGTGTCAATTTTCAATGTTTGATTCAAGTGCAAAGTATTACTAGTTAAATAAATTTAATTTTAATTAAGCACACTTTTACTAACTAATGTAAATTTAATGATTTTTATTTTTTAGTTAAATAAATTTAATGAGAGAATTTTGTTGACAGTTGCAAAAGAAAAATAAAAGAGATTTAAAAAATTGATTAATTTTATTTTTAAATTACAATTTAATGATTTTTTCAATTTGAATTTTTTTTTTTTTATAACCAATATTTTTGAAAATTGAAAAATGATATACAATTTGGCGTATCAGATAAAAAAAAAAGGTACCATTGTCGAAGAATTTTTATATCCTCTTTAGGAGAAGCCCCTTTTATTGAAGTTTGTTTTTAAAAAAAAATTTCAAAGAAATATTCAAATACCAATGTCGATAAACATTTTTTTTTATTATTAGCATAAAAATTTATGGGCTAAATAGGTTGTTGGCTGATAAAACGATATAGATTTATTTAATTTTGGCACGTTAGCATAATTTCTCGTTTATTTTTTAAATATAATTTACAACTGCCAAAATAATATACCACAAAGTTTAAATTATATGTTAATAATAAATAAACAACAAAATAGCAAAATGTTATTTCAAAAAAAAAAATATAAATATCCAATTTTCGATCAGTCATAAAGTTTTTTATTATATGTTTTATTTTAACTGTCACACAAAATCACAAAATGATATGAAATAAATAAAAGAAAATGAAAAAAAAAAAGCATATAAAGACAGACTCGAGGTGAAAATATATTCTTATCAATGTATATATTAAAATAAAAATTCAAAAAGATGCAAGAGTTCATAAAGTATATTCATCCATCAAGGCATCAACATACAGACACCATCATGCTCTAAAATTTCAACATGCGGGTTTAAAAATGTATATTTCAAACGACATCTTGAAGAAAAAATTTCATTCAAGCTATTTAAATTTCCACATGAATGATATAATTTATTTCATCGAACTAAGCAAATTCAAAGGAGCAAAAAAAAAAATATACATCAGTTGAAGGTAGGTCATTATTTTTAATACTATTCAAGATGATGATGATGATATAATATTTGTAAAGACAACAAGTACATAATTTTGATTGAAGCTACCATGATGATGATGACTTGTCATATACAGATAAATTGATAAAATATTTTTTAACATTCTATACAAAATGATCAATAATAATTATCGATGATTTGTCTTGCGCAATTAGGATAACTGGTCACAGCCCTTTACCCCTTACCTCATCATATACTAGTCAATCCAACCATTCCAATTCTCGTCTTACAACCAAAATTTGTATACGTCCTTAGCCGATATTGCCTGACTACGGAAATACATATTTCCACTATCGTGGTGTACCAACAAACCAAACACAACACGAATATATATATATATGTATGTATGTATTAAATTTATATACATGTATATAGGATGATGATGATTATGATGATGATGATGGGAATTCTCAATGTATGTATGTATATTGTATATATAGTGTAAGGATGATAATGTCTGTAGTTGTATATTGTCATTTATAAGATTGAATGACACAAGTTGCGCTCTCTTGGCCTCGAATAGTTTGAAACATTATTAATCCACAGACGATGTAATATTTAGTTGTTTGCATGTATATATATAGCACATTGTTATATCAATATTTCTTGATAATGATAATAACTATGTGGATTAATTTTTAAACAAAGTTTGATTTATCTTATTCTTGAATTATTATTATTATTAGATATTTTTCTTTTATATAAATAGTGAAGGACAAATTCAAATTCAAAGTTCAATTTGTTAAAAAAAATATTTCTAAGCAAAACTTTCAACAAAATATTTAAATAATATTTAAACAACATCTAAATATAATTATTTTAAAAGTTTGAATAATTAATTTCAATTATTTTCATTTTTATATATTTTGGTCAAATCAATATTTTTTTGGCTAGAGTTATGTTTGTCAAAAAAATATTTCTAAACACAAATTTCATGAAATTATGGTTCTAAAATTTAGACAACAGTCAAATATAATTATTGTAAAAGTTTGAAAAATTAATTTCAATTATTTTTACTTTTTTTTTCAACTTTATATATTTGGCAGTGACTTTTTTTTTTAAACTCGGTATTTTCAATTACATTGCCAAGTGCAAATTTCATGTTATTATAGTTTTAATATTTAAACAACACCTGAATACATTTATTTACAGTATTTAATTTAAATTATTTTACTGTTTTTTTTTTAAATACACCATTAAATATTAGATCAGTCGATAAGTTATCCAATGAAAATACGAGTATTAAATCATCAACATATTCATTTTAATAGATTAATATTTAAAATTATTATTGTCTATTATTTTTAAGTAATAAAGACAACTATGTTATCATATCAACAATGAAATACATGCAAAATATCATATTCA
Source organism: Aphidius ervi (assembly GCA_015776835.1). Lineage (NCBI taxonomy): Eukaryota > Metazoa > Arthropoda > Insecta > Hymenoptera > Braconidae > Aphidius > Aphidius ervi. The sequence goes on along the minus strand of MKYW01000030.1, from coordinate 428,024 downwards.
AAACAAAGTTTTACTGATGATTTTAGATATTATTTGTTGACATATGTTTCCCTTGTTTTATATATATATTTATATATATTATACCGTGATATCTTTGAAGTGGACTTGTTTTTGTATTCAAAAAATAAAAAATATAAAAAACTCATAAAACTCTTGCAACAATAGCACAAAAACATGAATATACATATATCCCACTCTAAACTTTTATTTTATCTTTTAATTCTAGTCAAAAAAAAAAAATATATAAATATATTCAGTATAAAAAAAAAACAAAAAAAGCAAGCGTTATTTATTTATTTTGTTTTTTAATGTGAAATTTATTTAATGAATTTATTCACGCATTTTCATGATGAAACTTTTTCTTTATAAAGCTAGGCTAATGGCCAACAGTTTTTTTTTTTTTATTTTTTCCACCACAAGCAGATTTACAAAATAAAAATAAAAATAAAAAAAAAGTCAACTCATGTGAGGATGGCATTTGCACATTTAGTTCATCCCCATCATCATCGTCATCACCATCATCATAATCATCATCATCATTATCAACTCTGGTATAATCTTCTTTTTCATATAATATTTTTTATATTTTTTGTCTTGTTGAGATTTTTTTATTTTCAAGTTTTACTACTGTCATGCTCGATAATATACGCGGTCTCTGAGGTTTTGCATTACTCATGAGTCACATACATATATATATGTAGGTATCAAAAACAAGCTTTAGTTATATACTCAATGTGTGCTGTGTTAAAATTTTGTGTCTTGGCCTTGCTTACTAAACTTTGGTTGAGCTGTAAGACGCTGTAGACTTGGGGACAGTCTTTGGGTAATTCCCCTGAGGATATATACCCCAGTAAAACTTCAATACTATATACTAAACTTTATATACATTTATATGTAAAAGCCAAGATCTATATAGACTCACTCTCTCTATCTTTATCTCTATTTTATCTATAGACAAGTTGAAACGTTTTGAACGGTAAAGTTAAAACTTGAAGCGATGAAGATGCAAGACGCGGTGAATCATCAACGAGCAAAACAATTATTCCATCGTCTTATACACAATTCAACATGTATAGATACATCTTTCAACAGTGTATACAAACTTTCAAGTCATTTACATTAATACAAAAATCATTGTTTAAAAGTTGACTCAGCATGTTAAATAAATGTATAATGTAATTATAAATTACAATAAATTGTCTGTATCAAGACTCATAATTTTTTATCCTCTTTTAAATTTTTTTTATCATCAATAAACAAATATACATAATTTCTCAACTCGTTAATTATATCAAAATAAAAAAAAAGCTAAGATTTTTAAATTTGTTAATTTCAGTGTTAATTCAGTGTTAATTTATTTTTAAATTTTTTGCAACAACTTGACGTGTATTCACAACAACAAAAAAAAAAATATATAATTTGATAATAAACAGCTGACCCAGTCAACCACAAAATACATTTACATATTAATGTATTTTAAAAATATTTAACATCTTTAATGCATCAAGTTTTTTTATATATTTTTTTAAATTTTTTAACGACCATTTTTTAACACAATGATTCTCGTTTCATTTTCGTTTTTCACAATTTTCAAATGACTTTTTAGAACGCGGTGTTTGAACACGCAAGTGTACGGATAACTTTTAGCAGCAGCAAAAAAAAAAAAAATAAAAAAGTTTTACAAGGTAAAACACGGACAAGTCATACTAGCTAGTGATGATAGTCTGCGTTTGGTCAGACACGGTTATTGTATCTATACTATACTGGCGCACGTTACTTGGTCAGACCATCCTTATCGTGTTACATTTTTTATTTTTTATTTTGATTCTACTAAAATATTTAAAAAATCCAATTAAAATAGTTTTTTTTTTTTGTATTCTCTTTTTAAACTATTTAAAGATAAATCTGAAGTGAAAAAAAAAAAAAAAAAAAATTCATCACTTCATGGAATACATATGTATATAATAAAATTTATTTTTAAAAATTTTTTTTATTTCATTTCCGTTTGCATCGCTTTATTTGGTCGTTTTTTTTTTTTCATTTCATAGTGAGTATTTTATTTTATTTTATTTTTGTACTTTTGCAAAGCAACGAAATACGGTGTGTTTTTTTATTTTTTTTATTTTCATGTTCAGGCAGAAATTAGAGCATGAGACAGAAGGGTTGCACGAAGGTGACAGTCGGGGGTCATGACTCACTCTCAGCTCTGTTTACATGATGAGACAAACAAATAAAAAAAAATAACCTCGAGTGGCCGGAATCAATACTCAGCAACATTGAATAAAAAAAAATAAAATAAAATGACAAGAAAATATTGGCAAGTTCACAAGCAAGTAGTCATTTATGTATGTATACTTTTTATTTTTTTATTATTATATTTATTTTTTTTTATTCCCTCAAGAGTATTTCAAGCGATACTGATAACAAAATGTTATACAATCAGTTTGACAAGAACAACGCAACAATTGATATCGTAGTTTAATGAATGAATTCTCTAAAATATATATATACATCTATATTATTCTCTTGAATTTCTTTTTCAATGACACTATTGTCGCAATATCTAAATACTGATATATACTTGGCACGTGTTACAATAAATAACAATATTATACTTCAATCAAAAACTTCTGAATATATATTTATACAAATTGATAATAAAATAAAATATCAATTTGCAATAAAAAAAATTACAAATAACTGTACATATACGAAATTTTAAACAACATTTTAAAGTTATTTTCATGAAAAATAAAACCATATGCATTTGCGTGAATGTGTGTATCACAAGTTGAATATTGTTGAAGATTTTTAATGTCATGGGAATAAAGAAAATAATATTTACACACATACACACACACATTATCCCGAGGGAAATTTCCGGTTGAAAATATATTACATGCCTGCACTTGAAGCTTTTTTTGATAAATAAAAAAAAAAGCACAAAAAAAAATATGTATCAAAAAAAATCTGTCGAGATTTCATAAGCATTTTATCGTTAAAAACAAAAAATTACAGTGGAAATAACTGTGTGCGGGTAGTGTTGATCATTAAAACAGGTAAAAATAATTGTTGATTGAATAATATACATATAAATAAATAATGAAAACTCACCGGATGCGGCAAGGGCGATCGCCGCCATGAGGGTCCAGCAACGTTTCATTTTCATCCGTAAACCAGCGTGGTTGGGTGGTGGTGTGGTGGGGTTAAAAGCCTACCCACCCCCTTACCGCCCTACCCACACCCGTGTTTCTAAACGTGTTGTCACGTGGTCACCCACCTTAACCACCACCTAAACTTTTTATTATAATAATATTAATATTTATATATTTTTTTTTCAACAATAACAACAAACAAATAAACTGATTTTTTGTTTTTTTTTATGTTCAATTTAAAATAATTATTTATTAATATTTGTAGATAGCAACAACCACAACAATGTGCTGTTGTTGTTTAATTTGAAACACATTCAACATCATTATAAATTGTTGATTGTCATCACACACGTGACTATCGTATCACATTTTTTTTTTTTCTTTTATCAAAACGAAATTCAAAGAGTTAAAAAAAATTCATTTATTATTGTTTTTTTTTTGTTCTTTAATTGTCATTTGTTTTGTTCAGGTTTCACTGGATGCATGCATTTTTTTTTCTTCTATTTAATGGGGCAAAAAAAAAATAAGAGAAAAAATTGTCAGATTAATGATTTTTACAAAAACATTTTGACAATAATATGAATTACATTGTTTTTCATTAGTTTTTTTTTTTTTTTTCAACAATTTTGGTTATTGTTGTTGTTGTTGTTGTTGTTGGTGATTAAAAGTTTGTATTGGTAGACTTAGTATCGTGATCCGTTGACGACATTGTATCCTTGACACGCACTACCACCTGGCAGTTTGCTAATGCCCAACCCGCAACACACTCACTCACTCACTCACTTTGGCTCTTCTCTTTCTCTCTATGTATATCGCTCTCTGTGTGCTATCGCATATACAATAGATGGATTTTGCCCAGGTTTTTCAATCCCCCTTCCCCATACCAGACAACACATACAGTATATACAGGTGAAAAAATATAAAAAATAAAAAAAAACACAACAAATATATTTGTAGAGACGAAATGATGACTAAATTCAACTCAAAAATACAAATAAATATAGAGCTTTAAAGCTTTTACGTTAAAATTACCAAAAAACAAAATAATTATATTATTATTTTTTTTAGTTTTAATATTTTTCAGCCATATAAATTGGAGCTGTCATCAACATCATAGTCACTTGTTGTTTATCAATATCAATTTTTCAATAACACCAAAAAAAGCTCACAAATCAGACAACAAAGAAAGCACACAAGTGTGCAATTTATCAGTACTCATCTTAAATATAAATATTATAATATTTTTATCATATCATTGAAAATATTAAATATTAAAAAAAAAAAATAATAAAAAAACCATACATTTCAATGAAATTCAATATTTTTCATAACATATGGAGAAAAAAAACTTACTATTATTATGATTTTTTTTTTCCAAGGTATTTACTTTTGCTCTACTGACCCGAGAAAGGAAAAAAAAAGAGAAAAAAAAAAAAAAAAGAGCCACTTTTATTATTTTCGTTTATATTGCACGCAAATATACACACACTCACACACACACACAGTCACATACACACAATTATTGTGTGAATATAATAATAATTTAAAAAATAAATGAAAAAAAAAATATATATTAATTAAATTTGTTCAAGTTTAGATTGACTAAATTGTGTCTAGATGCGCCCTCGTCGGCGATCAACGCTGGACTGATATGCATTTAGCCACAGAGCGCAGCATTTCGCGCTTCATAGTCTGTACCATTTTTTACCTTAACTCTCCGCGCGCGTTATGCTGTACCACCACCACCATCATCACCACCACCCTCCACCCTCTTTTGCGTTCTACTACCCCTGACTATTTCTCTCTCTTTATTCTAGCCCATTTCTCCCTTCCAATATAATTTTTTATCTCTGTTTTTCACCCAACAGTTGGCTTTGTTGAGTTTCATCTATCCTCTTGGTGCCTCGACGGCCCACATTACCTAGTGCTGTTGTACTGCTGGTGCTGCTGTACTGCTGATCTTCTCATTCTCCCTCTTTGCCACCAATATCAACCAGAAAACTACCCCTATTTTCTTTCTCCAACACACACACACGTACACGTACATTCAATTCATATATTTTTTTTTTCCACGTAAACTAAAGGCAAAATTCAAAAATACACAGATACACATTGAAGATATATATATGTGTGTATTTTCAGCCCAGTCAGTTACCATTGGATTGATGATGAAGAGTTAAAAAAGAAGAAAATAAAAATTAAAAAAAAAAAAGAAAGAGGGGCAAGAAAAGGAGAAAAAAAATATAGCAAATGAGGAGAAGAGAGAATAGAGGGTAAAGCTCTGTTTAGATATACATCCAGTATATATGTCTGTCTTTGTCACTTACATACTGGCATCACTGGAGAAGAGAGAATCGTTACTATGGCAAGATCAATATGATAAAACAGCGCATGCTTCAAAATATATCCTTGGTGTGCTTTTACCCCAAGCAAACGCCACCAAACCTCCACTGAACTTAGATTGCAACATACATGACCACATTATACATATTTTTTAATATTATATTATAAAATTATTGTTTATATAAAATATAATGTGTAATTTTTTTTCCCCCTCAATTTTAATATCTATGAATAAATTTTTTTCGCCATAACGAGTCAATGATAATTTGCTTTTTCAGCAGTCATTTGGCTGTTTTTTTTTTTTTTGTTCAATAATAATAATTATTAATAAAAAAAAGGATTAAAAATTTAATTAAAAATATATAAAATAAACATGTTATTATGTGTTTTTGATAATTACATTGGATTTAGAAAGGCATAGGGTTTTCCTTCTCTTATCCTCAGTTTTCATTATTAATTAACTATCTCGTATTTCCTACAAATTAGTCTTGACTGAATAAATTAGCTTGAAAATTTGTTGAATGATTTTTGAAAATATTTAACAGTATTTATCATACAATATATATCATTATATATATTTCATTTTTAATTACCGTCTTATTTATAAGCTATATGTAATTATTAATTAAGATGAAACTCGCTTTTATAATTTTACATTGAGTTAAAAAAATAAATATATATTCACGTAATTGTTTTTTAGAAATATATTAAGAGTCTTATTGAATGTAACTTTGAGCATTCATGTTGAAAAATTCTTTGAACAAGACAATCCGTTTGCACTGACAATCGATTCAATATATTCACCGGGTACAAAAAAAAAAAAATTAAAAAAATTAAAACAAAAAAAAAAAAGCCAGGACAATCAACGTTGACCAGATGGAATTCCCCTATCTACTTTTATATATCGAGAAAGTGTTGAAAAAAAATTTAAAAATTCTTTTGTAAGGTTTTTTTCATCTTTAGCAAAGTGATCTTTAAATTTATTTATTTATTCTTTACTTCACTTTGTAGTCTCAATTTCCTTTATAAACTTCAAAGTTAAATAAATCAAAAAAACTATATATAATTCACCAGTAAAATAGAATTTAATTATATAAAATTCTATGTAAATTAAAAAAAAATTTAATTAACAAAATAATATTTTAATAATTGGTATAAATGTCGAGAAACATGTTAAATAACAACGATCAATTTTGAAGATTAGTAGATGAAAAAGTTGGTTATATATATACCAAGATGGATTTCAAATGAACCGAAGAGTATAATTTAACATTTTGTAATAGATTCACGTAGAAGTGCTGTAATTTTCCATGAATGCTTACAAATATACCTTACTCAGCAAAGTCGTACATTTTTTTTTTTTTCATATATAAAAACGATAAAACTTTCATCCAATGTTAATAAATTTTGTATAAATCTATGTGAATTACCTTCACGGCGCCACAACCACACATACAAATTTAAAAATTTAAAAATTTTTATATTTCTGATAACGTCTTTTCTATGATTTTCCAGAAAAAAAAAAGCAAAAATAATGTTCATTTTACGATTTATTTTATATATCAATGATTATTCCTATTGGTTACTTTAGTGTTATCGTTCAAAAGCAAATCTCAACAATGTTCTGGCTACTTGTACTCTCTTTTGGCTATAAAATTCACGGTAACAACTGCCAGAACAAATTGTCTGCGAATTTTCAATTATCTTTCCGGTTCAAATGGCCATGGAATTTTCCTCTGAATAAATGATACAAAATAAAACGAACAAGAATAAATGGAAAATGAAAAAAAGAAGATTACTTGTAAATGAAAGACAAAAAATCATGGCGTGCAAATTAAATCGGCTGTTATAAAAAGTCGTTATCTCGTATGGATTATGATAGATCACTTGTTCATTTCGTTGCTTTCACGAGTCTGCAATTTTTTCCGTTAAAAAATGTTAAAAAATAAAATAATTTATTATACTTTTTATCCTTTGCAAAAAGAAACTTTTTTTCTTGTTGGATATATTCATGGATTTTTTGTCTTTTGATTATCTCTACTATTATTCAATATAATTTCTATCAAGATATTTATTTTTTTTTATTATTTTTATCAATGGTATATATTGATGATGAAAAAAGTCAAGTGGATATTTATTCAGAGGTCTTGGGATATAGAGATTCTAAATCACAGTGGATATTATGATAAATAAAAAATGAAAACCGATACTATTACTCAGATGAAAAGAGCAAGTTACGTCGACAGTTTAACCACGTATACTTGATACAAGTTGAAAGTAAGAATTATCGGTTGAAAAAAAAAAAAAAATATATTGTAGCTAAAAGGGGAATGAAAATCGGTGGGATCCAGCTTGAGGATTGATTCACTCGAATGTTTTTGTTGGCAGTTTTGAGAAAACATTGAGAAACAGTTGGTTATTATTCTTCGACAAGAGTTACACTCAATATACATCATTATATATTTTAACTTCTTGTGAATGTTTAGCTTTCCTCGTGATAAATATTCAAAAAAAAATAATAAAATGTCGAAAAAAAAGAACACCAAGTTATGTAAAAAATTTTCTAAAAAAAAAAGCTTCAATTATTGTCAACTCTGCACTTGCAAATTCATTTTCTTTGTCGTAAATTTATTTCAAGTATCAAAAAAATGAAAAAAAAATATATTCAAGTTAACATACTTGGACTGAGACTGATGAAATTAGTTTTTTAATTATATTTTTTTCAGGCTGAATAAAAGGATAATTATTTTTTATTTTTTATTTCAAAATGAAATTAATTATTTCATGATGAAAATCAGTGTGATAAATTACATGTGTCAATAATAATAATAATAATAATAATAATTAAAAAAAAAAAGAGCATTATTGCTCTCCAACAAAATAAAAAAAAAGAGCAACAATTAAATGAATAAATAATAATTATAAATAGATTAAATACCTTGTGGCTGATAACGTTGATAATGTTGATTGATCAAATTAACAATTGATAATTATTTAACTCTATAATTGCTCCATAATATAATGAAGAAAAAATATTACGAGTACATGCACTACACTTGATTAATAATTTTATCAAAGTTATAAATATTAAAACACACACCTATTTACAAACGAGTCATAATTAATTAAATATAATGTATTTGAGTACTCAATTAATAAAATAATATTGATTGATTAATAAATTATGAGCAAATAAATAAACACACACATCACGTTTTATTTTTTTACTCTTTTTTTTTCAGCGGGAAAACTACACATGATAAACGACATTCACTGCTGCCAACTTGGACGCCATTTAACTAAACCACCAGGGTGCACTTGTGTAGTAATTTTAAGGTAAATTTTTAATAGACAGATTTGTCGCAGATGTGATTGCCATGAATTCTCACCTTAAAAAAAAAAAAAAAAAAATACATCAAAATATTCTGATAAAAAATGGCGTCAGACCATAATTGGATAATTGAGTTTTTGATATATAATATTTTGTAACTTTTAAAGCAAAATTATATTAAATAAAACAAAACAAATATAAAAGTTGAATAATTATGTTGTATGTCGTAAATGTGTGTTATCCAATGATCAAATAATTAAGTTTGGTAAAAAATGAGTCGAAAATTCATGACCCTCAATATGTGTTTATAGTTGTTGAGCTCCAATAAAAAAGTCAAATTGTAAAATAATAATTGTTATTGAATTTTGTTATTGGTGAGTTGATGTTATATTAAAAATTAAAATTAGGTAATTTATTTATTTTTAAATAATAAAATGATTAAAGTTGTTAAAAATACTGGGATTGTTTTGAGTGTACTTTGACATAACCTCAAAGTAATTTGGTTATACGTCAAAATATTTAAATAATTTATATTTCCAATTTTATAGTTAATAATGACGGATTATACGAGAAGTGTTTTAAGAGTTGTGGTGGCACAAATATGCCAAACAATTGGTTGGCATTCAATAAATTCATCTCCACTTGAATTTTTAGTTGATTTAATGCAAGAGTATTTTATGAGAACATACAGACTGTCTCATCAATATGCTGAAATTTGTAAGTTACAAAAAATCAATTGGTCAATGTTAAAATAACCCAAGCAAAAACATGTTTCAATGTTGTAAATTAATTTTTAGTGGGTAGAACAGAGGTTAACCTGGATGATGTTGGTTTGGCATTTCAACAAATGAGTATAGATATAAATCAATTGGCTGATTATGTTAGAAATGTTGATCCAGTACCATGTGCAGTACCAGTACCAAAATATCCATTAAAATTAAATGAAAATCATTTAAATTTTTTAAAACCAGGAAGTCGTGAAGTTGTTACAAGACCAGTTAGTATACACGACCATCTTCCAGCAATGTATCCGGAAATCGAAGATCTTCCAGATGAAAATACACCTGATAATTCATTAAATGAATGTGAAATATTAAGTGATAATTGTTCACCTATAAAACAATCAATGTCATTGGCAAATGACATATCATCAGAGGGTATATTTAAACGTCCTGGTGAACCATTATCAGACAGTCCAAATTTAAAACGTCTGAGAATGAATGATGAGAGTCGTCCACTACGTGAAATTCACAGTGTTATGATGACGACATCTGGATTTTTATCACCAGCAAGAGAAGGAAAATTACCAGAAGCTAGAACACCAATTCAAGTTAGACCTGATACACCACCACCTCCACCACCACCTGCACCTGCACCTGCACCGAAACTATCATCACCACCACTACCACCATCATCATCATCATTATTATCACAACCTCCACTAGCAACACAATCACATGTAAAATCACATGTACCACCAGTACAATCAGTATCAGCATCGTCATCACTAGGAATTACACAAAATTCAGCAATAAATGAAACAACAGGATTACCACAAAATTTCATCATACCACCAGATGTTAAAATTGAAAAAAAATCTAAAAAAATAATTAAAAAAAGTCTCGAGGATCGTAAACTTGATAAAGAAAATAAAAAGAAAAATCGTGATAAAGATTTATTTAAACCAGATAAAATAATAACTGAGCCAAAAGTTAAAAAATTATCAACAACAAAAGATTCAAGTAAATTAAAAAATTCAAAAAATAATAATATAAAAGGAATTGGTACATCACAATCATCAAGTCCAATACCACCAATAAATATATCCAATAAAGATGATAATCCAAAAATAATAAAAACAATTAAAGAAAAAAAAGATAAAAATATAACAATTTCAGATGCTAAAAAACATGATGATATTGTTAAACTATCATCTGAGCCAGATAAACAAAAATTAAATATATTTAAAAAATTAACAAAAACAAGAGATGATAATAAATCAATTGACGTCATTGACAATCATAAAATTAAAAATGAAAATAATACATTATCAATTAATAATAATATACGTGCTGATATTGAAATTAAAAAAGAAGAAAAAAAAGTGCCTCGTACTCCAGATATTAATATGCATAATGACAATGATATTGTTGATTTGAGAAGTCCATCATCTGATGTTTATATGTTTCCTCCTGATATGTCACCACCTGGTACACCAAGTACACCTAAAACACCAGAACTCAATGTACCTGGTCCAGCTGATATTAAAAAAAAGAAAAAAGAAACAAGAGGACGTAAAAAAGCTACTTTTAAAAGTCCAGTATTTAATAATAGTCCACAAAAAGTAATTATTTATTTTTATCATTTAAATTTAAATCGAAATGTTTAATAAATTTATAATTGTTTTTTTATTAACAGGGAAAAATACATCATGATATGATGGAAACTGATTATCTTGGACGTCCAAAAACACCAGAAGCACCTGATACATTAACTCGTAAAGACATGAACGTACATCCAAGTCTTAATTTTCCATATTATCCAGGTGGGCCTGGTCTTATACCTCATCATATAGCTCCTACAATGTTTCCACATTTTCCAATACAACCTGGACCACGTGGTATACCAAATTTTCCAACAGTTATGCATAATTCAGCGACAATAACACCACATTTTTTACAACCACCACCACCACCACCACAATTACCACCAATTAAAATTGAAAATAATTTAATACCAAAAATTAATTCTGAATTATTGATTAATAATGTACCTGGATCAACATTACATGATCATAATTTAACAAGTAAAAATGATACTATTAAAATTGAGAAAATTTCTAAAACAGTTAAACAAGAAAAAATTACAGCTATGAATAACAAACCATCAACATCTAAAATGGATCCTTATATTCCTCCTGATGCTACTGTTGCTCTTGTTGCCGAACAACCAGTAGAAAATATAAAAATTGAAAAAATTGAAAAATTAGACAAGGTAAATATTTTCATTAAAATTATATTTTCTAAAAATGTTTTAATTAATTTTTTTTTTTGCTTAAATTTTAGAAATCTAAAAAACATAAATTGGATAAAAAGGAAAAATTAAAAAAGAAAAAAGATAAAAAAGATAAACATAAAGAAAAATCAGATAAAATTAAAGAAAAGAAAGAAAAATTGGAAAAAATAAAAGATAAAAAAGAAAAAAAAGAAAAGAAAAAAGATGTAAGTTTTTAATTATTAATTTTTAATGATATTTCTTATATCAATTTTTATTAATTAATAGATTATTTTAAAGAAGGAAGAAAAAGAAGTTGAAACTATACCGAAATTGACATTAAAACTTGGACCATCATCACCAGTGCCATCAACATCAACAGCAACATCAGACAGCCCAGTGATAAAAAAATTGTAATTATACGTTTTAATTGAGTCAGTATTACTTGTTATATAATTATTAATAATTTATGTAATTAATTTTTAGAACAATTAAACCATTACCCAAAAAACCAGAGGACGTAAAACGTGAATCTAGTCCAGAATTAGCAAGAATTTCAGCTTTAGTTACAAGGCCACCAAAAATAAAACCACCCAGTAAGAAAAAGAGCAAATAAATTTACAAATTTAATTAAATAGTTAGGCATTATTTTAAATATGAAAAATTAATTACAGAAATAAAAAAAGAACCAGTTGTTAAAAAAGAAGAACCAAGAGATCGTTGCATCCCTCTTCCGCCAGGATATCCAGAAAAACGACCACAATCATCGTATTTTAATTCAGCAGGAAATGAGATATGGGTTTGTCCTGCATGTGGAAAAGAAGATAATGGAACAGTTATGATTGGCTGTGATAGTGATAGAGATGTCTGTAACGCCTGGTATCATTGGTTAGTCTAAAAAAATTAATTAATTTATTATTTTTTTCATCATTAATAATAATAATAATAATTTTATTTTTTATTAATTTTTTTCAGGGCTTGTCTTCGTTTGCCAGGTGAAGCACAAGATCGTGAAACTTGGTATTGTTATTATTGTATTGTCGAAAAACGAGATATAATTCCTCATGACAAAAAAAAGAAAAAAAAACAAGAAAAACGTTGAAATTGCTGAATAATTATTATGTATTTAAATATAATTAAATATATTTATAAATATTAAATTTTCTTCTACATAACTAGGTATTTTTTTTTTTTTTTTCAATTTTAAATTTCAAACAAAAAAATCAAGAAATAATGACAGGAAAAAAATAAAAAAAAAAATAAGTAATTAATTGAATAAAACCAAACGGTAAAAAGCGTATATTTAAATTAAATTAAGACTAGATTAAATATTGAATATTAAAATAATCTTTTTATGAATAAATTCAATAAATATATATATATATAAAAACTGATATAAATTTTATTTATTTGTTTGTTGATAATAAATACTTTATTTAGAGAATATTATTTGATAAGTTACCGACTGAATTATGGTCCAGCAGCATCAGTGGATGTGCAGGTTGTCTGGATGAATTTATTTTTTATCAAAATAACAAGTGGTGCTTGGAAGGATTCAACTGATCATCACGATAGATGATAAATCAGGAGATGATAGAAGTAAATTTCTTCCATTTCTCTCAACTCAAAAATACGAAATTAATTTTTTTATCAATCTTATTTTATTGATCTAAAATAGTAAAAATATATTTCTCTAATAGAAAAATAAAATGACTAAATAATTCAGTCACGTAAAAATTAAATAAATTTCGAAAATTGATAATCGAAAAAAAAAACAAATAAATTTTCGAATTATCAAAATGACAAATAAAATTGCTTTTACTTTGCCTTATTATAAAAGTAATTTTTTTTTTTTTTTTTTAACAATTATATTTAAATCGATTAAAATATTAATATATTATAAATTAAATGAAAAACATTTAAAATACAAAAGTTTAAAAATGATGACAAATCCATGTCTTTGAAGTCACACGATTCTAGCATACTTTGAAGATAAATTTTAAAATCGTTCCCTTCATATATAACACATCAACCCTCGAGGGTTTAAGCTCTCTTTTTCCCTCAGATAGAAAGAGCATCATTCCCTTTGACGTATTATCACGCAACAATGACTCGTATACAAGAACTTTAAGATATTTAAGATTTAAAAAGCAATTACTCAAAAAACATTACTCAATCATTTGCTAAAAATATATCTTGTATAATTTTAAAATACATAATTTATTTTTAAAAAAAATATGTATTATTAATAATTGTTGATTATTTACGGTTCATATAGTAATATTTTCCTTTGTGATTTTATGAAAATTATCATCATTCATTTATATAAATAAATTTCAATCTATTTATTCATGTATAATATATTAAATAAGGTTTTTAATATAATAATAATTCACTTTGTTATTTCGAGATATTTTATTTTGACCATAAATTATTCATTAACATTTTATATATATTTTTTTTAAAAATTTTTATAATGAAATTTAAAAGCAAACAAACGACTATTGTTTCGTTGTCATTGACATGATGCATTGTGTCTATTGATTTTTTGAAATAACAGTTATCCAGGCGTCCAGATAAAATAAAACAATTTGTTATTTTATTTTTTATAATAGTTTCATAATTTTTAAATAAATAGTTAATTTATAAATTCAAAATGACGGGGATTTTTTTTTTGTAAATAAAATAGTAAATTTATATTTTATTGACCTTTTTTTTTCTTATATTTTATTTTTATAAATTGAATTCTGTCAGATACGATAAAGTCCAAAACATTGTCTTTACTTGCCCTTTTGTGGATATTGTGCGAATGAAGTTGCCACCTCTCATGCAATACCCAAGCCAAAAAATATATCAGATAATCTTCAAGTACGTGACGAGAATGACAATTTTTTTATTCACATATATACACATATTTGCTGGAATGAAAATCATGAATATATGTATATATAAACACTGTATATAACAGCCCTAGAGATTGAATTTTTTCTTTTTTTTTTTTTCTTTTTAAATTTATGAAAATTTATTTGTTAATATTTTTCAAATCATCGTTAAATTTTTATTGACAATATTTTTGGTATTTTAAATAATGGTAAATAAATTTACAATAATAATAATAGTGATGGTTTATTCTGAATTATTATTTTATTATTTTGATAAACGTTGAAACTTGTTGTGCCAGTTATTATTGGCTGAAGACAACAATTACAACTCACAACAACTCATGAAAACAGCCTTAGTGACATGCGTAAAGCTTTATTTTGTGGACCACCTAGATCACCTGGGCCACTTGGACTATCTGGATACTCGATGCATATACGTTTTAAACGTGGTTGTAATAGGTTGCAACATTGTCACAACTTGACTTTACAAGATATAAATATTTATTTCTGTTGAACAAGTTGGTATAGAGGTTGAAACTCACTTTTTATTTACGTACATTCGAAAAAACCATTAATTATCAAGTATTTTAAATCAAATTTTTAAATCTAGTATTTGACACTAGAATTATCCACAAAATTTTCGATTGGAAATAAAAAATGGAGAGTAATCCAAGTAAAAAGAGAAAGATGGAGACTGAAACCATCGTGCAAGAATCAGAACGGCCTTATTTTAACGTAAGTTTTAAATTATATATATATTTTTTAGCTTATGCAATTGTTAAAAGCCAAATTAAAATTAAAAATTTAATTCATCAATACATCAATATTAAATATTAATATTAAAAAATTTTGAAGTATTCTTTCATAGTGGCCGAATGACCGATTGACCGCTAACGTGTTAATGAATTTAAGAAGAAATAACTTTATCAATGTAGTTGGTCTGGTAAATTCTGGCTATAAAAATTATTATATTTATTTCTTACCAGAATGACTACACCCATCGTTTTATTTACTAAATCGTTCAAATGAATATATCTACTCCCTTTTTTTATTATTTATCGAATTTACATTTTAAAAAATAATATGAATAGTTTATAAATTAAATAATGAATAATGAATTAACTTAATTAAATGATAAATTTTTTTTTTTTCGTACAGGCTACAGAAAAATACGAAAAAAATAAAAGCGATTATATTGATATTGGTGATCTAATACCTTGTTTTACTAATATCCGTAGTATCAAAGTTATTGTAAATAATAATTTCGATAACTGCAAGATAATAAGTTTGCATGAAAAACTGAGATTGAGTTGTTTTCGGGCGTTCAACATGGATTTATTAATAGCTAGCGATCCACGACTCGAAAAAAGTATGAAAATAACAACAAAATAATTTTTAATGATAAAAACCAAATTTTGTATTATATATTATAAATACTAATGATAATATTTAATTAATTTTTCAGTATGCACAGATGAGCAGAATAATTTCTTCTATTCACGCTATAGGTCATATAGATTTAATAAGGGTAAATCTCGATCAGGTAAGAAATTACATGAAAAAGTGGATGACTTTAAATACCTAATTAATTTATGTGGATCTCATTTGAAAATTCTAAATGTAGAAGAATATCCTTTTCCGCAAGCAATGCCATTAATTAATACCAATTGTCCTAATCTCAATGAACTTATATTACAATTCAAAGAAATTAAAGATCAAGATTTTGAAAATGTTTTTTCTAATTTGTCTCATCTTGAAGTACTGAGGATTACCTGGCAATGTAAAAATTCAAATTTACCATTGACTTTGGTCAAGTCATTAGAACAAGTCAGTGGAACCTTGAAAGAGTTATGTCTTTCACGTAATCAAAATCACGATCATCTCTGCTTACCAGATTCATTGGCTTCCGTAAGTTTAAATTTTTTAAATAATATATTACTATAAAAAATTTTATTTCATTTTTAATTAATAATTTATTTGTTTTACAGGTATTTCTTCAATTAAACACTTTGGAAAAGTTGAATATAATTAATTTTGAACCAAGCCAATTATTACTCCAGTCGATAAGTGAAATTAAAAATTTGGTACATCTAAGATTCATGTGTTCTTGGCTGAACAACGATCCAGTATTTGATAAGCAAATCAATATGTATCCAATTGGAAATTTACAAAATCTCGAGACATTTTATATTAATTGTATATTTTTTTTTTAAATCGTAATTCTATATAAATATTTTTAGATAAAAGATAAAGATCCTCTGATATCAGTATAATTTTATTAAAAATAATAATTTAATAAATATTTTCCCTACAAAAAATAATCTCTAATAGAAAAAAAATAAAAAATAAAATCAAAGATGAATAATTGAAATATAAACTTTACATACATTTAAAATTGACAATATAAAAAGTGTATGGATATAGTTAAAAGTTATTTGAGAAGCATCGTCTTAAAGCACCACTTATCGAAACGTGGGTAGTAGTTGGTATGATAATGTAATAAAATAAATGGATGCTACTTCACCCATCGTGCAAAAAACTTGAAATCGTTTCTCTTTTTTTCTTATACATTTTTCCATTTCAATTTTACATCTCCTTCTTTTATTTTTTTCTGGATATATTGTTATTTTTTTTTTCCTTTAAAACCTCAGTTTCACTCGTCTAGCCTCGTTATTTTTTTACCCAAGCTCGATTGTATAATCTTGTCTTTTATTTATCCTCACTGTCTCACCCTCAAATAATTTTTTCATCCCCTTGCATCAACTGAGAATTGAGGAAGTAGAAGAGAAATAACACAAAGTGAAATACAACAAGTCTCGACGCCATTGCTGTATCACCCTTCAACGGGAATTTTGTTGTCCTGGTGGTAGAGAAAATAGTGGGGGATTGTAACATCAAGATAATATTCAAGTAGGAGTTTACCTTATATATAAAAATAAAAAAAATTATTTTATGTTTCTTATACTTTGAAGCATCATACATTCCCTTAGCTAAAATTATATGTATTTTGTTCATACTCTTTGTCATTGCTTTTTTTTTATTTTTATTATATTTGGATGTCTTTTCTGGGATTTTTATATGTAGGGTTGTTTTTATATACATGTATATGTGTGTGTGCATTTAGAAGGGAGGGTATATACAACAGGTCGAAAACTCCGCCCCCATTGAACCCGCAAAATCGAGTCAATACTATGTGCCAGACTTACTTTTGTACTCTCATTTTATTTTTCATCCCTCTTCGATTGATTTTATTTTTTTATTTTTTATTATCTACTCTGTGAGGTCTTTTAATGTTGGCCATGTTAGCAACGATTCATACATGCATCAAAATATCGAAATTCAATTTAATCTGTGGGTTAATCTATATATCATCAATTAATTTATTTTTATTTTTATTTAATAATAAACAATATGATATATTTTTGTCAAAAAAATTAAAAAAAAAAAAAGCTTATTTTAAAATTAAACACAGAAATATGTAGAAAATTATTTTCTTTTTATATTAATAAATAAATAAAAAATAATATTAATAAATAAAAAGTAAAAAATTTAAATTATTAAAAATATTATTTATTTATTTTTAAAATTTATATTTATTTAATAAATTAACTTTTAATTTTTCAGATATAATTATTTCAATAAATAAATATATAAATGAAAAGTAAAAAAATTTAAATTTATCCACATTATCATTTTTTAATTTTTTTTTTATTCAATAAAATTATATTGTCAAAAAAAAATAAATAAAATTGCAAAAAATTGTTTGCATATTTTTCTATTTACTGACTTTTAATTTTGCAAATAAACAAATAAATAAACAAACAAACAAAAAAGAAAAAAAAACAATTGTATAGTCATTAGGGATATTTAACTCCCCAATAGATTTTTGACAAGTTGTATATCCCCTCATCTATATTATCCACATACATATATAAACAAGTCTCGTTCAACTTTGGCTGTAATTTATAAACACTGAGTGTACCACAGGGACCAACTTTCGAAACATGCCATGTGGTATGAGTTTTTACAGGATTCTCCCCTTATTCACCTCAGTGTCAGTATTATGGCCAAGGGGTTGAGTCAAAGTCAGGGATTACTGGTGATAAATAAATATATGCACGCCCGTAAATAAATAAATAAATAAATATCAATTGCAATATAAACCCTGCATCCTGACATCTCTTGATGTTTTTTTTTTTTTCTCTGTAAAAAATAAAAATCAAGCCCCAACATCAATCTGTCTTTTGCCTGTTAAATTTCCATCATATTTTTTATATCAAATCAATATGCTATATAAATTAATAAATTCAATAAGTATATTCTTCACAGCTTTAATCAATGTTTACTTATACACTCGAGTAAAGAAAACAAATATCAATATAATTAATCTTATCTTATTTATAATTACAATTAAATTTGGATAATCATTACATCTTGTATTTTATTTTTATTTATTTTTCATACGCAAATTAATTTATATTTTTTCACACATCTACAATGATCTTATCACAACACAAATTATCAACAGAAACATTCAAAACATGCGCGCAAAACATGAAAAAAAAAAAGAAAGCAAAATATTTTTTTTTTTTTGTAAATATAATATATACGTTTTTTGTTTTTTTTATTAATTATTATTTTAATTATCATGTCTACGGTAACTAGTAAATATTCAATAAATTATTAACACTCATATACATTCGCTTTTATACAGCGTGATTTTTTTATTCGTTTAATTATCAATTATTAAATTTTTTTTTTTTTTAATTAATTATAATATGATTAATGTATTTTTAGATGCCATGCTTTCGTTACATTTTTAATGTAATTAGGAACCTTATATAAATTTATGATTAATATTTATTTGACTATATATTACACGTTTACTAAATTTTATATATTTTTTTTTTTGTAATTCTGTAATTCAAGAGGCCAAATTTTATTTCGCATTTTAAAATTCATGAGATAGAAGTGTCTTATATTTTTCTAAATTAATTTATTATTATTTTTGATAGGCCATGAATATTTTTAAATTAATTTTTGTACATGTCACATAGTACTTTTTCCATTGGTGTATTACCAATTGTTCTGTGAAAATAAATTAATTCAACTCTTGCTGCTGGTACTGTTCTCAATAGTGGTAGCATCAATAATAATCTTCCAAATCTTGCTGGACTACCTGGTTGTTGTGTTCGTGCATGTTGTCCTAGCATTACTTGTGCTTGATCTTGTAAATTTTCAATTTGACTAGAATCTTTTAGACCACGTGTTTCTATTAAAATAAATT
The DNA here is from genome assembly GCA_015776835.1 of Aphidius ervi. Lineage (NCBI taxonomy): Eukaryota > Metazoa > Arthropoda > Insecta > Hymenoptera > Braconidae > Aphidius > Aphidius ervi. The sequence goes on along the minus strand of MKYW01000030.1, from coordinate 408,032 downwards.
TAAAAAAATAATAATTATTCTTCAATTAAAAAAATAAAAACATAATGACAATAAAATTAAACAAATAAAAATTAATTTACCTGGTCGAAAGAGTACAATTGCTTTCATACATGCAAACTCAGCTGGATCAACCATAACAGCTTTATAACGTTGAAGTGTATCATGTAAATGTCTCACATCAGCAGCAACTTGACTTGGTTTACCACTACTATTATTATTGTTATTATTATTATTATTATTATTATTATTCTGTAAATGAACAACAGAATGTGGATGACCATGTGTTGATAATGTTAATGCACTTAATTCAGCTGCACTAAATAATGGTGATGATTCAAGTGGTAAACACCATTGTACAGCATTTAATAAAAATAATTCTGACCATGCTTCTTCAAGTAGTATAACTTGATCACGAAATGGTAAACTTGCAAATGATGGTAAATTTTTAGCCCATTTAACAGCCATAAATAATAATCTTGCACTTGTTTCATAAACTGTTTCTGCACTTGCTGGTGAATAAAGTGATGGCATTACTGGTGGTAATTGAGAACATATATTTCTTTGTGGTGTCAATGGTTCTTCATTTGTAACATCTATACTGTCATCTGATATATTACCTTTTAATTTTTTAAATGACAAAAAAAACAATTAATATGTTATTTTATAAGAATAAGTTGTTGCTGTTTCTTAATTAAATAAAATTTACCATTATCTGGATCTTGACGTGGTGGTGATGATGATGTTGTTGTGTTTGTTGGTGCCATTGTTGGAAGTGGCATTTGTGGTGCATATCTAGCCATTGCCAATGGTGGTCTATAATATTCAACAAAAAAAAAAAAAAAATAACAAATTAATTATAAATATTTTTTTAAAAAATGTTTAACTTCACTCAACTGTCGCGTTTTGTTTGTTTTTTTTTTTTGGTCAAATATTGCGTCAAGCTAGATGTCGCAAAAAACTAGCCAACTTTTTATAAAACTAATTATTTTTATAAAGTTATTTTATTTTCATTTACAATATTAAATAAAAAAAAAAAAAAATTTTAACACAAAAATAAAGCAAATGACAAGACATTGACAACAACACATTTTAATAAAATATTTTTATTATTATTTTTTTTTTAATCTTGTGTGTGTGTGGGTAAAAGGTTAAAGAAATAAGTGAAAAAAAAAAATACATCAAAATTGCAGGATACAAGAATAAAGAACGGCTTCGGCCGTGGGGATTTAATAGATGTGAAATAATGCCTGGAGCTATGAAAAATTTAAAAATGTCAATACCAAGTTGTGAAAATTTTTCAGCATGTTATATGGAATTATGTAAACAACAAAGATTACGTCCATTGCCAATGATATGTTTAACATTACCATATACACTAGATTTTACAACAGATCGTGTTAAAATTGATGACTGGGGTCCAATATTAAATTCTTTATCACTGGATAAAAGTTTAAAAATAATAAAAGTTAAAAGTAAATATCATTGTCGTAAATTATTGGACGATGCAAATTCAGAAATGAAAGCAAGATCATTAGGTAAATCACCAGTAATATTGAGTAGATATTTGCTAGAATGGTTAACACATAGTATTGCACAATGTGTTAGAAATTCATGTGTACTAACACGTTTAGAAATTGAAGGTATACCATTACCAGCAGATTGTCTAGCTGCATTGTGTGTTGGTATAACTAAAACAATAAGTCTTAAACATTTATCACTGCAAGGTTGTTTTATTGGTGATCGAAGTTGTGCACTTGTTTGTAAAACAATCATTGACATACAAAGTATTAAATCACTTAATTTAAGTCAATGTGATTTGAGCTCTGATTGTGGACCTGTACTTGCTGCAGCATTATCAAGACAACAACTTTTATTATTTCATGACACATGGAAAGATTCATTGAGATATAGAAATCCAAATTTAGATGCAATGCCTGGTTTAAGAAGATTAACACTCAATGGTAATCCACATCTTGGTGATCAAGCTGTTGTTGAAATTATTGAATCAATACAAGACAGTCTTTGGTTAAAAGCAATTGATCTACAACATTGTGGTATAACTGACACAATTGCTGATGAAATTATTGATTTACTAGAAATTAATACGACACTTGAAGTCTTTGATGTTAGATTGAATAATGGCCTAAGTTCAGATATTGTTGAACAAATATTTTCAAGGATTCAATGCAATCATAATGGCTCAAGATTACAATATAGATTTTTAAATATACAACAAAAAAATCAACGAGCTGTATCAGCTGGTGTTAAACCATCAAATCAATCAAAAATTATTCATAATAATACCAATAAAATTAGACCAAAAAGTGCTGCATTTATTAATACAAAAATTAATAATACAGCTGCTTTGAATAAAACTCTGAATCCAACACAATCAATTCTTAAAAAATCACATAAATTAAAAACACCCGTGGTACTTCAAAAACAACAACAACTAAAAAATGATAATGAAAAAATTTTATTATTAAAAAAAGACAAGGCAAAGATTGGTTTACATCTTGATATACAAGAAAAAATAAAATCAGTTGTTGAAAAAAATTCATCATCAGTTGTTAATTCAAAGATAAAAAAAGATGATGAAGAAAAACAAGATTTACTTGAACGTGAATTGGAAGTAGTTAAACTTCAACAAGAAAAATTAGATGATAAAATTGAAAAAATGGAATTGGAATTACAGGAAGAAAGATCACGTCGTATTGAAGCTGAATCTCGTTTACAATTAATGAATGATGATTTATTAGAACTTGAAAATACATTGAAAGAAAAAGAATATGAAACAAGAGGTTATATATTAATAAGTCAACAATCATTTGATGAAATAAATGATCTATTTGAAAAGTTGTTGGAAATGTTGGATGATTTATCAAGAAAACCAGAAATAAGATGGCAAAATGATGATTCATCTGATAATGATGAAACTGAATCGATAAAACGTAAAGTTGCATTGATATTACGTCAAACAAAATCTGAAAGTTTACAAAAAACAATTGATATACCGAATATTAAATTTACAAAATCAACTGGTGATATACAAAATAATATGACACCATTGAGAATTGAAAGAGATGATGTTGGTGATGCTGCCAACTGTCAATTGTTATCACAAAGTTATAGAAGTACCAAGCAAGAATATTCACCATTTCAATTGACTGATGGTGATGATCGTGAATTTTTACCAACTTTAAGAATAAATCAAGATGACGATGATGACGATGATGATGAAGAAGAAGAAGAAGATGAAGAGGATGAAGAAGAAAATGAAATATTAGAATCAAATCATGAATCAGCATTCTCACGACGTCAAAGAGCTCGTCAAATATTTAGTCAAGTTGTGAATAATGAAGTTATGCTAAAAATACGTTCTTTTGCAACATAAATAATTTAGAAATAATAAAAAAAAAATTAATACCACATAGACAATACTGATGATAATTTAGAATTTTTATTTTCTTACAGTAAACTGTAATAATACTAATAGAAAAACAAAAAAAAAAAAAAATATATAAAAATCGAAAATCTTGTCAATTGTATTTTGAAAAAAAATGTGTCTATTTTTATGAAAAATATTGATCAAAAAAACAAAAAAGAAATATCTATTTTGACTTGAATATATTCTTGAGTTGTTTTTAAAAAATTAAATTTTAATTATAATATAACCGTTGTGCAGGATAAGTTGATAAACAAGTGTTGTCTCTCTCTCTCTCTCTCTGAATAGTATTGATTATAAAATAAATTCCAGTACAATAGACAGGTGTTACCTGAAGTGTATTCTCGGTCAAATGGTCAAAGGTAATTTTTCATGATAGATCATGCTCGACGTGGCGTGATTTCAACAATATATGTGTTAAAATGCTTGCGCGATGTTGAAGTTAACACCTGCCAAGATCAAACGTGGTAACGCCGTTCATTCTTCTGTGTGTCCGGCTACTAGCTTATATATTTTATTTATTTTATCTATATACATATACTTATACAGATAGCTGCTATGTTATTTTAGATTTACGATTTTTATTTTATTTTTGTCATATAGACCTTTTTATTGTTTTTCTATTTTATGTGACAAAGTGATCAGTCAACATTGAAGCATTGCCATATATATAATAAAAACATTTTTAGTTTTAAAAATTACAACTCACCCGAATACTCCGACGGCAACAGCAGCTTCACGTATAGCTCTTTCTTGATCCATTTCTACCAATGCTTCCGGTCTAATTGTCGCTGTATTTCTCGGTTGTCTTTCATTCTGAACAGCTAAAAATATATAAACAAAAATAATTTATTATTATTCACAATTTCATAACAACATCTTCAACAACAACTTGGACAATTTATTATTTATAAATTTAAATATAAAATAAATATTAAATGGGTCGCAGAGGAGGGTTGGTCTTAAAAATAATATTGTAAACAGTTGGAAGCACATTACCACCTACTCGTCCTTGTCAATTTCACGTAACACAATTATGTCAGATTTAATTCTGCATTTGACAGGATGACTACAATACAAAGATAATATTCAACTTTTCGCTTAGATAACTTTTTTGATATATTAATCAAATACAGATAAATAATAAAATTATTTCTATTATGAACAAATCAAAATTTTTCAATACATTGTGAATGATTTGATGGACCCTTGACTCAACAAAAAAAAATATAATATTGACTGTATATTATACACGTGCTTAACGTACCATTATTTATACCGCAAATAATTTTTCTTTTCATAATTAATATATGTTGTATAAAAAATTACACAATGAAATTATGAGAAAAAAAAAAAAAAAACGAATATTTTTTATAAAATAAAAATCACATGTTAAAATATTCATAAAAATTTTTTAAACAAAATAAAATTATATAATTATTTTTACGGTATTTAAGTTGCTTTTTAAATAAATTTTGAGTGAATTATAAAAACGTGTCTGACTGTGTGTTGCTTTAAAAACAAATGACAAAAAAAATGTGAAAAAAAATTGTCGTGTGGCAAGCAAGTTAACAGACTCCTCTTTTTACATGAGCCCTTTTTGAAAAAAAAAAAAAAAACAAAGTATAGTTTTTCATCTTTTTATATGTTCCCCCGCAAAAAGATAAACGTTGCTCTCATTTGCATTTATGAGATAAACACAACGGGTGGTTAAAAAAAAGGGTGGAGGTGTGAAACAAGCCAAGAGCAAAAAATTTTTCCTACTTTTATATTTTATTTAAAAAATAAAAAATATATGTGTGTGCGTGTGTATGAATCTTTTAATGCCCGCGGTCGTTTTGCAAAAGTATATTTTTTATTTTTTTTTTATATTTTAGCCCTTTGCATACGTTTATTTCCTCCAATTAACCCTTCGGGCGTTTTGCCACGCGACCGTCGCTAACGACCGCAGTGTTTACGAAGTGAATGGTGGCACCCATCATGACAATGCGTGAAAAACACAACATACTTATTACAATTTAAAGTATTCAGTTATTAACGCAATGAGCTCATCTTTATGTATAAAATTTAAATTATTTTTCAATGATTATTTAAAAATTTAACTAGTGGCTGATTAAATATTGACTTGAACTACTTGCTGTCAACTATTTTATAAAGTACTTTAATTATTTAATTATTATATGATATTGAAAAAAAAAAATAAAAATAATAAAATGACAACAGTATAATATCGATAAAGAAAAAATAATAAAATATATATATAATAAGCAAGCAGGTGTGTTTTTTTCCATAAAATCAAAATGAAAGTATTAAAAGTTGGATCGAAGAATAAATGCGACATCACCCTATATCTATACGGTATGATGTGTACTTTATCCAGTTATTTATGTCGTAAAAATACAAGATGAAGAAAGAAGGGAAAAAAAAAAAAAAAACACAACACCCATCGATATAGATATATACCCTGATTGATTCTCGTAATACGAATTGAAGAAATATAAGAAAAGTAAAATAAAAAACCAATTCAAGTGATATAACTTTTTCTTTTGATAGCTTTAACATTATTTTAGCAAAAAATAAATATATAAAAATACGTAAACACATATAAAATATAATATCAATGATTGATATTTTTAATAATAAAAAAACAATATTATTTTATCTTACCGTCTTTGTTCATTCCCATTTGCATACATTTTTTAAGACGACATGCTTGACACTGATTACGATGTGCTTTATCAACAATACATCTTCCAGTTCCAGCTTGACACCTTAAACAAATATTTCAAAAAATAAATAAATAAATAAATAAATAAATAAATAATTTGATTCAATTATTATAAATTAATATATATAAATTTACAAAATATATAGAGACATAAAATCAAGCACTTAATACATAGGCTGATGCAGCTGGAAATGGCGTTAAATTCAATTTGCCATTATTGTTAAGAGTAAGAGGGGAAAATTCAGCTAACACTGTTATCCTTTTCAAAATAAAGCCAACTGTCCCAGGGTCACGTAGATACTTTCTTCTTCTTCTTGTCCTTATCCCCAATCTCAATTTTCAATCCCAGTTTCGCATTAATCCCGATAAAATTTTCCGTCTCTTCTTCAGCATTACATAAAGAAGATAAAATTTTCTATAAATAAACAACCCTCATTCAAATCTTCATTAAAATTATATATAAAAATAAATATTTGCGTAATCCTTTTTTCCTTTCAAGTATTATTTTAATAGTATCAATTAATTTGACATGATAAAGATATTATAAACTGCTACATGTATATATGATAAAAATGATCATATCGCATCAGTTGTAAATTTGTGCAATTTTAATGTACGTCAATCAGGCGAATGTAACCCGCAGTGTTATTGAGTCAAAGGCGAATGAGGGTTAAAAAAAAAAAAATTGTAAAAAATAAAATCACTGAGGTATCTTGTCCTCAGGCAGTTAATACATGCTCATATATATATATTGTATGTGTGTGTGTGTGTGTGTGTGTGTGTGTGTGTGTGTGTGTGTGTGTGTGTGTATAACATGTATGTATATGCACGTGTTAAGGGTGCGTGTCATGCTGGCAGGGGTCGAACAAATTGATTTGCGTTCACACCCCAACGAATCTCACAACACTGCAACAGCAATTGTCCATATATGTATGTATATATTTACTTCATCTATGTATACATATATATTTTTCATCCCTTATTTTATATCTCTTTTTATCTGCATTATTTTTTATATCGTTTATTCACCCTTCAGAACCACATCATACATTTATTTACGCATCTCGGTCTCTATATTTGCCCCCCTTTTTTGCACACACACAATCCCCTTTTTGCCTTCAGCTGACTCTCTTTTGCTCTCTTTTTCTCTCTTTTTACAGCTTTATGTTATATAGTCTTGTCCATTTACACAGGCATACGCAGTGCTACTGGCATTGTTTGCTTTATCGAGTTACGCCTCATGTAACCGGAAGCATGTGCCCATAGTTATACTGACTTTGATATTAGTACATCTATTAATGTGTTTTATTTGTATAAATTAATTATCCAAATAAATATATATATATAAAATCATATTACAATGATTTTAAATTTGATGAATTTTATTATTTTGATTTTTTTAAATATATGCACATTCAAAAGACAAGATATATATTTTATATGGATGCATAGTATAAACGACTTTGGTGGTGTTCCGGTAATCCCGCGATTGTGGGCGCGCGTTGGGACACATCTGTCGTATCTAACAACATATAACCCCTCGACCCCATCGAGAAGTAATTGGTTATCTGTGCGATGGCTCTTCAGTTTTTACCGCATTCAAACAGCCATCTGACAACACGAAGCTTCCAAAAGATTATATCAAAAGAAAAGCGTTGTAACTTTTCTAGAAATAAATATATTCTTCAACAACATCATCATCATCATCATCAACAATAGAAAATAAAAAATTATAAAATAAAAAAACACGGGATATATTCACGTCACGTTTACTCTGTGTTTATTTATTTTTTACCTCGTCATCATTTTTTTATTTTTTATTTTCCTTTGAAGGCAAGCTTGTTGTTGCGAGGGTCAATAGTTTGACTATCATCGGACATTTTTCATCGAATGTAAATGTATCCATATAGAATCAAAAAAAAGTAGACAGCAAGTGATTTTGGGATGAGGGTTATTCGATGGAGATGGATGATCCTATATACGCGATACGAGGACTATCTGTATACAGACACAAATTCCCAAATCCCAATGGGGTGAAATGGCCATAGTTTCTCAAACAATTTGCGTGTATACAGATATTGTTGGTGTATATATTAACTGGTGAATAATACGAAAGCACTTGTGTATTGTTGGTGGTATTAAGGATGAGCCTACATGATACTGGACCACATGGTAACGCATTTATTCAACTTTCAACAGCATGCACTTGTCTTTTGATACAAAAAAATGATACATTATATTTATTTATAAAACACGCGTACAAGCTCAACTTGCAGTGGCTATTATTCACGACCAAATGTTTGTTTCTAAATGACAATATAAAATAATTATAATAATAATAAAAAAAAAAACATAAACAAGTAGCGAAGAAAATTGAAGAGTAATGTGTGATGGATGGGGCAGTGATAGTGTCTATTAGGGGAAATTGATACCGTGATAGAATCGTTTAGAATATTTTACGCTTGTTGAATTCTATATGTTAAGCTCTTTTCCCTTTGGATTATATATCCATTGAATAATTATTCATGTCTAGTAAATTTATTAATTTTATTTTATAAAAAATAAAAGCTTGAAAATGGTGAATTATTTTTACCTGTAAATGAGCTTTCTACGAACACTTCGTTTGAAAAATCCACTGCATCCATTACATGCAAGAATTCCATAATGTTTTCCAGAACTTGTATCACCACAAACAACACAAATTAAACCAAGACTACGTGGTGTTTTTCCACCGTGTTGTTGTTGTTGTTGTTGTTGCTGTTGTTGTTGCTGTTGATGATGTTGATGTTGATGCTGATGATTTTGTTGTAGCTGTTGTCGATTGTCTGATTGATGCTGTGAATGTTGTTGATGTTGTTGATGCTGATGTTGAACTTGAAGAAGATGAGAATGTCCATTGCCAATTGATGTTAAATATGGTGATCTTGCTAGTGGAAAATCAGGTGGCATTGCACGACAAAGTGGAACTGGACATTCTTGTGCTGATCTTGATATATATGGATCATGACTTGATGCTGATCCAGTTGCACCAAGTGGACTATAATGCTCTGGTGAACCTGGTGATATAACACTTGATTCTCTTGAATCTGTAATAATAAAATAATAAATTTTATCAACAAAAACAACCTTGATGAATCCACGGAATTATTTAAAAATAATAAATAATATTTCTATATATCAATCAATAAATATATCGATGTTGTGTGTTTTTTTATTTATGGCTTATGATCGCTTTGTTTGCTTTGTTATCCGACGGACACTTTATTTTTATTTTCATCAATATTATACACGTCAAAAACAAGAATATATAAATAATATAAATAACAAAATAAAAAATATATATATCGAAAAAAACATAAACAGTTGTACCGATTATTATTATCCCGGGCATCATACGCCAGACTTTGCACAAATGTCTCTTCAATTGATCGATATATGCAAAAATAAAAAAATAAAAAAAAAAAAAAGTTAATTGACCCAGGTTCGGGTGTTATCTATACTAACCATTAAATAATTATTAGCATGTTTTTTATTATTATTTCATCAATACAATGAATAATAATAAAATGATATTTTTATTTTTTTTTTTTAAATAAATAAATTGATTTTATAAAAAAAAATATAATTTTAATGTTTTTTTTTTATTGAAAAATGCGTCATTGTACATGAACAATAAACTAATATTTAAAAAATAATAAAAATGTATTTATAAATAAATAAACAAGATTTATAAAAAATATATTTTAAAAAGACAATAATATTTGATGTTCGTGGTGGCATCGACCGAATATATAAATGAGCAATCAAAAAATAAATATTAATAATTAAATTATAAATAATGTATAAATTATATTTAAATGGAATTTTTTTTTTTATATATATTTAATCAGCAGTATTTTAAAATTATTATTGTGGAATAAAAGCTGTTGATATTTAATTTAAGAATTTGAATCTTGAGTATTGTTTGAGACATTTAAAATTTCTCAAGCAATTGGCTTGAGGGTTGTTGTTCCCAGGGGTGAACCTGTTACACCCCCGATGAAAGTCACATATTTTTTATTTTTTCATTTGTAAATATACATCTCCTTGAGCTTTTGGGATTTTCATTTTGTGATTCTCTCCATCAGCAAACATTATTTACATCAAGAAATGAGTTTTATTTATTTTAATTTTGTTTTTTTCTCAACTAAAAATATATATTATTTATTTAAATTGTAGATATATATATATTCTTTAAATGAATAAAAATTGTTATATAAAATTGAGGGTTGAAATGATCCTATGCCATCTGGGAACTTTTAAAATAAAATTTAATGTTACTTTGGGGTTTCATGGACACTGTATAGACTGCATAGTGAATTACAATAATACTTTTGTTCAATTTTGCTATGCCAATTATTTTATTAGTCATGCTTTTCATCACTATATTGATAATTAAATTTTATTTATCACGCATGTCAGCCAACACTCTCAATATCAATCAATTAAAATTCCACCTAAATGTATATACTCATCATTAAATATTCATGACGACTGATAAAAAGATAAATAAAAAAAAAAAAAATCTCCAAAATGCAAATAAATTTTTTTACATAACCGATTTTCAAACAGAAAAAAAAAAAAATTAAACCAACACAAATGTTATAATATTTACTCAGTATATATATTTACAACAACTCGGTCAATCATTTTTTTTTTATTTAAACAATTTACCGCAGTCATTCAACATTGCAGCTTTATTATTTTTACTAAATATTATAAACTTAAAAATAAAAGTCATAAAATCCAAGAATCGTAGTAATATCTCATCAAAATTTAGTTGGAAAATTCCCAGTGGGCTTTGTCATGATACCCGTCGGATTTTAACCAGCATACAAAAATGATCCCATAATACCAGTCGCAGGTGGCGCCCAAGAAAACTCGCGCACCATCCACCAGCATTGATATGCTAATGAAATTTGACGCCCTTGCCAAAAGCACAAATAATAATAATAAAAAAAAAAAAAAAAAATTATATATATATAGTATCCATCACCCTCATTCTGCAACTTTTCTTTATTCTTTTTTTTATTTTATTTTTACTTTTGTTCGTATATTCGTTTAACCCTGCCGTCGCATTCCGCTCGTCGCTCACTAGTCTGAGATTTGATTACTCTAATGGCATAATGTACTTGCCACCTTATTCACCACCCCCCCTTCTCCCTATGTCCCACAATTTTATTCCACTCAAGTATAACGATTTTCGTCGTCATAGTCATGAGATTAAATCAGTGACTATTTGTCAGACACCCTGTTAAATAATGCTGATTGAATTTTTATTGATCTATTAAGCAGCAAAGTTTATGCATCAATGCAATCATCAATATATAGTTTAATAACAATATCATTATTTATTTATTTTTTATATTTGTTTTATATAGGTGTTTGTGTACGTGTATTTATCAAATGATTTCATCATTTTATTTATCTTTTTTTGAATTTTGTTCCGACAGGTGCACATTGTCTACTCAATTTTTATTTTTTTATTATTTCTTTTTTTTTTTGTTGTTTTTTTGGTGTGTCACTGTTTTAACTTGGCCTTGTTTTAAAAATAATAACATTTTTTTTTTTTTATTTTGCATTAAAACACAAAACTAAATATATCATTTAATCATAGCATATAGAAATTTTTATTTATTTTTTTAGTTTATATAAAGCTGGATAAATTTAATGAAATAATAATGTCTGACATGTATTTTAATTGTTATGTTAATTGTGAAAAATAAATTTTACATTTTTTTTTCCTGTTTTTAAAAGTGATTATAATTTAAATAAAAATATTGTCAACTTACCATGACGAACACTCAAAGGACTATCTGGACTTCTAGCATGCTCTGAATTGGTGTCATGTTGTGATGTTTGTCGCTGAATTTGTTGTGAATCAGCACTACCAATTGACGTTGTTCCATTCATTTTTATAAAAAAATAAAATAATTAATCACTTGATTTATAAAATTTATTACACTTAATGTTTAGTCACTAGAAAATAAAATCACAGATTATATTATCAAATCACTTGATAGATATATTTATATAAATTTATTTTTAATAATTAAAAATATCAATACATAAAATAGCACTTGAATTTTAGATTATATTTTTTAACAAAGCAGCATGTTCGCATTCGAATGCTGACTTTTGAATCACCTCGAGTGTCTCGATGTCTCGAAATTAATCAAATTTCTCCCACCAAACTGTTCATATTTTANAAATAATAAAAAAAAAAAAAAAAAAACTGTATATTTTTTTATTTGATTATTTATATAATAAAAAATAAAAATATTTATATATTAATTAAATAATATAAATAAATAAAATCATTTATTTATTTCACAATTAATTTTGTCTTATTGTAATAATATATTTTTTAAATAAATATTATTTTGTGACGTTGAGACTTTACAACATTGATTATACTGAGATACGTGAATACTGAATTTTTATATTTTAGGGGTTGATGTTGCAACTTGTAGTTGTACAATATTATAAAGCACATATATAAATTAATGTATGTATATATATATATTGATGAAAATTGTTGTGATTGGTCAGATTGTACTTTTGAAGGCGGGATCAGGAGGCAACGCGAGAAAAACAACAAAAACGGATACGAGGATTTAACCTATAGCTGGTATGTTTGACTTGAAATCGTGGCGCCTGCGCATACATTGATTTTACTACTTGCCATAGCTTTTAGTAATAAATAAAAAACCATAAAAAAAAAAAAGCTCTCTATTCAACTGGCAACTATCACTCCCTCTCCACACAAAAACCACCACCAATCTATATTATTTCAACTTACCCCTCCGAGCTTTTACCTTGTGCCACTAAATATATACACATCTCAATTGTTGATCGTTGAATGATCTTCACTTTTGCAATATATACAAGTGGGAGAATATATATTTCAAGATATATTTGCAGCAAATTATTATCTTCATTTTAATATATATATATATTTATATATTTATGACCTTGTTGCTTATTGTTTATTCAGGCTTGTATATATAGTTACTTTATTATTTTTTTAATTATTTATTATTTTTTATTTTTCATTTGAGGTGAATAACTCATGTAAACAGAGCTTTTTTTTTTTTATTTATTATTTTTCATTAAATTTTTTTTTCTTAAAATAAGTGATAATATTTTTGTATATTTTATGATGAAAAAAAAAAAAAGATACATTTGATTTTTTATTTTTGATAAATATTATTAAATGTAAAAGACAAAAAGTAATTAATTATATACTTGATTTAAATTACGATCTCTGAATAATGTACGTAAAATGGTATTGGGTAAACGACAAACTGTGTGCAAAGAGAACATCGTTAAAACAGTAATCAATTTTCAACCCTCTGCTTTTCTCAATTGAAAATTTATCCAGCAAAATGTCAAGATAACAAGATGATTTTCAAAAGATCGTAAAACAAAAAAGAAAAAAAAAAAAGAATTTAAATTTAGTCCGCCATGTTGAATTTTATAAAAAAATATAAATTTATTTGTGTTAAAAATTCAAGTATTAAAAAACCATATCGTTTTTATTTCATATATACAAAATTTTATTGTTAAAATGCACAGACACAATATGAGGGGTGGTTTTGATATAACCCCTTTTTTTCCCCTCAGCCACCCCTTCTTGGTTGCTAGTATTATATAAATAACCAACTGAGACCAAACGACCACGCCTACATGCTCCAAAGACGAGCCAATCGTTGCACGATTTTCTGACACTCTAGTCCACCAATAGGATTACCCTCTGACACGGTCTTTCGTTTGTCACTGACTACTGCACAAGCCCCAAATGCTCCAAAATCACTACCCTCTATCAACCCCTATCATTCTCTCTTTTTTATTTTTTATTTTTTTTTTTATTTTATTTTTTATTTTATTTTTTGAATTCTTGCTTGCTCTGCTTCTCTGTATCTCGCTATCTGGTCTTTCAATTTCAAATGTTAAAATATATATATATATAGGTATATATATCTGTGAAGCTATATACCAAAATTATTAATGCTATTATTTTTTATTTAAAAAAAAAAAAAATATTTATCCTTGTTTTGAATTAAATATGACGTGCGTCATAATTATTATTTCAATTTTCTAAATGTTTATTTTATTTTTTTATTTTCATTTTATTTTCTTGACATGAATGAAACAGGAAAAACAATAGATTATAATTTCTTTTTGATATGTCTATTGACATTTCAATGACAAAGACCAATAATATTTCATGATAATTATGTCAATTGCAGGTGATAAGTTAATTGAAATATCTTCATTATTATTTTTTTTTTTTTTCCTGAAAATATAATTCATTCTTTTAATAATTGATTAATCCTCAATTTTAAATTTTAAATTAAATATAATTTTTAATATTAATTTAAAAATAAATAAATATATAAATTTATTTATTTATTTTATAAATATAAAGAATTAAAATAAAAATATTTAAAATATGAAAAACTAAAAGTTTCGCATTTATTTTTGTTTTGAATATTATCAAAATTTTAAAAATAATAAATATTAATATTTTAAAAGAAATAAATATTCATTCAATTTTAATTTTTATAATAGAGAAAAAATAAAAATAAATATTTTATTTAATACGTGGCGTTTTGACTTGTCGTCACTTGATCGTCGGTCGTTCTCGCATAAACATCAATCAACATACACTCATAAAAATCCGACAATTTTATTTTTAAAACAAAAAACCTGCAAAAGTGTATTTTATATTTCTGAATTGTATATATATAATTAAAAAATTTTAAAATGTTTAGAAAATGTAGTGTGTGTTTTCAACAATCTCCAATGAATTTAACACCATTATTTTATGACAATAATGGCAAATGGGAAAGTACATGTCTCTCAGACATGATTGAACAGATTTTTGAAAAAAAAATCAACAAAACGTGTCCAGAAGAATTATTTGTTTGTCATAATTGTATACGAGAATTGAGTCAAGTATTTTATAATTATCCAATTGAGACACAAAAAAGTATTGATTATTTTTTTGATAGACCAATTATGGAATTACCAGGTGAGTTGATAAATCATATTTATTTTAAAAATTCAATTGATAATATTTTATTTTTGTATTTCAGCTGAATCATGGATGATTCGTTTGGATGATATTGTACCAGTTATTTCAGAGCGTGGAATAAATGGCCTTCCAGAAAAATACATTTCAATCAATGAAAGACGTAATCTTGAAACTGGTAATTATTTTTAACAACAATAAATAAATGTTATTTGATTTTACAATAAAAATTTCTTGTTGCAGTTTGTACTCGCTGGAAAAATGTTGTGGTAACTAGTTATGATAATCTTCATTCTGTTCAACTGATTAATCCTAAACGTGAAGATTTTCTAAAATTATTGAACATTTGTTATAGAACTCTGACAAGATTGTCAATCAAGGACATTAAGCTTGAATCACTTAAATACTTTAAAGCAATTGGTCCATTTTGTTCATCATTGACTTACTTATCATTTCAAGTACCACAAAACATAGATTACAATCATTTACGTGATGTATTTTCAACAATGGAAAAGTTAAATGAGATTGAATTACATTTTTCATCAAGACAACCAATAAATTTACAAGATTTATTTAATAGTCTTCGTAGTCAAGTGGAAAAAATTATTTTAATTTATGACGATTATACAGTTAATATGGACAATTATCTTCATCAGGATCCATATCTTCAACATTTTGACAATGTAAGTATACATAATTTATTTATTCAAAGACAAGCATTTTGTTAAATATAAAATACTAAATGGAAAATTTAATTTACAGGCATTTAACAAATTCACTGGACTAACAGATGTTACATTTAAAAATTTACCAATAAGTGATAAAATGATGAGAACAATAACACAAATGGATAACCTTTATAGTATATCATTTGAAGATTCAAGAAGAGTACCAAAAACAGCAGTAGTTGTAGAAGATGCACCAAATACTGCTCGTTTTAAAATAACACATTCATATCATGTTGAGGCATTATTTAGAAGTTTATTGAAACATTGTATACGATTACGTAACTTGACAATAACCGATAGTATAATACATTATTACAAAGGAGAACAAAGATCAATTGATGATGTATTTTTTAAACCTGATGATGTTTTAGTTGTTTGTTGTGAATTTTTGGTAGTATTGGAAATAAGTAGATGTGATGGCAATGTTGATCTTACTACAGAAATAATACCAAAATTATTTAAATTAAAAAAATTAAAACTCAATGATATAACACTTGCTGATAAAACTTTGCAGGATCTAAGTGTAAATTGTCCTTTGATCTGGTCGTTAAATTTAGAAGGTTGTGTAAATCTTACTGGTAAGGCATTCAGCAAAATTTGGCGTTTAAAAAAACTCTTGATTTTAAATCTTGGTAGAATTTATATTGAGGATATACGATATGTTGATGGGTCAATTTTTAAAATTTTAACACATTGTTTAAAACTCAAAGAATTGACAATATATCCTAGCCGTTTTGTTTGTTCAGAAACAATGAAACATATTTGCAAATTAAAAGATTTAACAATTTTAGGTGTTAGTTCGTGTACGAAATTTAATGATGATATACTTATAAACATTGTGAAAAATTTAAAAAAACTCCATACAATTGATTGTAGTAATTGTGTTGAAATTACTAATAAGTCAATTGCTTTTGCAGTCAAAGAATGTTTACTTCTTAAGCATTTAGAAATCACAAATTCAGGAGCAACTATTGAGTGTGTTATTGATATACAAAAAAAAATTATATTACGTGAAAATAATATTGTTCTTGATCTTTACATTTCCAAAGAATGGGAAAATTTCGAAAGTATTGTTAATAAAAAAACTCGTCTACTTAATATTCATTTTTGTAAAAATATTGATGAAAATACGTAATTTGTAAAAATGTAATTTTTTTGTAATTAAAAAATTAAAAGTTTCAATTAATTAATTATTGTGTTTCTATAATTTTTTTTTGTTTATTTATTTTTCAGTGTTTATAGTAATTTAAAAATAAAATTGTTAATGATTAATTTATTTAATTTAAATTTTATTTTTCTTTTCAGTTTAATTTATAAGCAAATTAATTAATTATGTTTGTATTTTTTTTTTTTTAATAAAAAATTCAAGCTGCTATTTACTTTACCGACAAAGCTAAAAATAATTTAGTTTTATTTTTTAGTCACTGGAAAAATAATAGCGCCAGCTGTTTGGCAATGAAATGTCTAAAAAATTTTGCATCATCTGTAATATTACAGATTTACTCCAAAAAATTGCAAAAAAATAAAATTATCAATAATGTCATTTTAAAAAAATGTATATAAATTTTGATTTACATAATAATTTCTAGTCAATAAATTATTATTAATCTAAACATAAATAATATTAAGTGTGTAAATACAAAATAAAATTAATAATTATTGTCATAAACAAATTGTCAATAACAAAGTGTATTTTAAAAAAATTTATTCAAATGCAGAAAAATGAGTCAATGAATAGTTTTGGGCCTCTTGTTGGAGCAATTGATGAAGGCACAAGTAGTGTTAGATTTTTGGTGAGTCAAATTGTCAAATAAAATATAAAAATAAACAACATCAACAACAACAACAAATGCCTATAAATAAATAATAAAAATTACAGGTATTTGCAGCTGAAAATGCTGAAGTATTGACATATCATCAAATACCAATAAAATTAATATACCCAAAAGAAGGATGGGTTGAACAGGATCCAATTGAAATATTAGAAGCAGTAAGAGAATGTCTTAGTCAAACAGTTGTTAATCTTCAGCAATTAACAATTGATCCTTCTGATATTGTTGCAATTGGTATTGCAAATCAACGTGAAACAACAGTTGTATGGAGTTCAATAACTGGTGAGCCACTTTACAATGCAATATCATGGATGGATATGCGTACAGCTGATTTAGTTGATGATATATTAAATAATACAATTAATAATAATAATAATAATAATGAAATATACCTCAAAGAATTATCTGGTCTACCAATAAGTCCATATTTTAGTGCATTAAAATTAAAATGGTTAATAGATAATGTAGATAATGTTAAAGAAGCAATGTTAAATGGTAGCTTAATGTTTGGAACAATTGATTCATGGTTAATATGGAATTTAACTGGTGGTATTAATGGTGGTGCACATAGTACAGATGTTACAAATGCATCACGTACAATGCTCATGAATATATCAACACTACAATGGGATCCAACTTTGTTATTATTTTTTAATATACCATATGACATATTACCACAAATAAGAAGTTCATCAGAAATATATGGACACATACAAGAAGGCTTATTAAAAGGTGTACCAATATCTGGATGTTTGGGTGATCAACAATCAGCACTTATTGGTGAAATGTGTTTACAACGTGGACAAGCTAAAAGTACATATGGTACTGGTTGTTTTTTACTTTATAATACTGGTGAAACAATTGTTAAATCAAATAATGGATTAATTACAACTGTTGCTTATCAAATGGGACCAAAATCAAGACCAGTTTATGCATTGGAAGGATCAATTGCTATTGCTGGTGGTGTACTTGATTGGCTTAAAGATAATTTAAATATGCTTGATGAAATTAAAGATTGTGAAAAAATTGTTGAACAAATACCTGGTGATAATAGAATTATTTTTGTACCAGCATTTGCTGGTCTTTATGCACCTTATTGGAGAAAAGATGCAACAAGGTATAATTATTATTTTTTTATAATTAAAATTGTTGAATTGATTTGATTTTGTTTTTTTTTTTTATTTAGTATTATATGTGGAATAACAGAGGATACAAAAAAATCACAAATAATTAAAGCAGCATTGCAATCAGTTTGTTTTCAAATTAGAGATATATTAGAAGCCATGGAAAAAGATACTGGATTGACATTAACAAAATTACTTGCTGATGGAGCAATGACAAATAATCAATTGTTAATGCAAATGCAAGCTGACATATGTGGTATTCCAATTGGTAAGATAAATAATTGTTGTTTAATAAAATTATTTAAATTATTTATTGTGTAAAATTAATTGGTTATTTATTCAACAAGCTAGTCAGGCCTCTTATGAGTGAAACAACAGCACTTGGTGTTGCAATGGCTGCTGGAAGTGCTGAGGGTATTAAAAAATGGGATTTTAAAATTGATACAACTGTACCAAGTGATACATTTTTACCTTCAATATCAGATAATGGTAAATTAATATTATTTTTTTTTTTTGTTATACCTAAATTGTTATTGATATTAATTTCATCTTTAGATAGAGATATTTTATATAGCAAATGGAAAAAAGCAGTTGACAAGAGTTTGGAATACCAGCAAGTAACCAACACAAATGGCAAGTAAAAAAAAATAAGTTTTAAAATATAAAATTAATATTTAATTATTAAATATTTTTTTTCCAGACAATTCACCTATTAATTATCAAAATGTAACATCAGCTGGTCTATTTGCCATCAGCACAATGATGCTATTAATTCTTGCCAAGCACAGATTAAATATATGACCATCAAAAAAACAACAACATCACATTTTTATAAAATAAAAAAATAATTTATTATCAAAGGGGTATGTGTAATAAAAAAAATAATAATTATTTAGCTTGATATATCTTGTACTTTATCATCAGATAATACTATTTGTGGTTCAATTATAACTTGATGATCATTTTTGATATTATCAACAATTGATTCATTTGACACTGATGTATGTACTGATGTTGTTGGTATTACAAGCCAAGGATCTTGTTTGATTGCTTCAATTCTTGCTCGTGATCTTTGTGGAACAAGAATTCTTGATATCAATGCTCGACATGCATATGATACTTTTGGATATTTAATAAATGTCACCTTGCTTTGAACTTGCTAAACAAAAAATAATAACAACATGACATTAACATGACATTGTGCTGTTGAATTATTATCATTTAAATATATAATTAATATTAAACGCGTTAGTCGTTGTTGTTAATTATATACCTTGGTACCTTTAGAAGTTGAGCATAATTTGTATCATCAAATGGAAGTCTTCCATAGACCATTGCATAAAGTACAACACCAAGTGACCATATATCAGCTAAATTTGGTTGATATGGAATTCCACGTAATATTTCTGGTGATGCATATGCATAACTACCACAAAATGTTTCACTAAGTGGTGTTATACCATCTTTATTTTGTTTCATATGTCCACGTGCAAATCCAAAGTCTGATATTTTTATATTATAATATTGATCCATCAAAAGATTTTCACACTTGATGTCTCTTTTATATTAAATTTACAAAATATCATTATCATTTTTTTGTTGTTCATTTAAATTTTCTATTTTATTTATTTTTCATTTACCTGTGAACAACACCACGATCATGACAATGTTGAACAGCTTCTAGCAATTCTCTAAACCATTTTCTACTTCTGTCCTCGTCAATGTATGAATCACGACGTATTATGTCTAATAAACTTCCATTTTCAGCATACTCCATTATAATGTAAACTCTAATTTAAATATTAAATAATTAATTTATAATTGCATAATTTATATTTTAATAACTAACCGATGAGTTGTTTCAATTGCTTGTAAAAAACGTATCAAGTTTGAATGTCTGAGACCCTTGACAACTTCAATTTCACGTGGTAAAAATTTTTTTAAATAATCATTTGGTGCTTGAAATTTTGATACAATTTTTATTGCAACATCACAGTCATGACGATCTGATTGAGCAATCTATTTTTTATATTAAATATAATATTTTAATTTATAATTTTTATTATTTTTTGCAGTTATTAAATTATGCTGTTACCTTGACAGTTGCATAGGAACCAGTACCAATAGTTTTGCCCAAAGAATAACCATGTGTTTCAAGAACTGTTTGTTTTTTTTCAACTGGTTCATCAACTTTATCATCTTTAACACGAGATACACCAGATGTTGATGGACCTGGTCCACCTTCTGATTTTGACATTTTTTTTTTTTATTTAAATAAAACAAAAATAACAAACAAAAATAGTTTTTTTTTTTCTTGATTTTTAATCTCTTGATGAGAATAATTTTATTTCAATGATCCTTTATGCATTTATTAATTAATAATTATATTATTTCAATCAAAATAATCAAGTCAAATAACTAAATACATATAAAAATAATTTATTTAAATAAAAAATTTCTTTTAATAGAAAAAGTCATTATAAAAATCAAAAAAAAAAATAAATAAATATTCCTTTGTTTATATATAATAATGTTTAATTTTTAAATTATTATTTTTTGTTTATTAAATATAGATGGCGTGATGATTAATTAATAATAAAAATATAAAAATGACAGTGATTTTTTTTTTAATTTAAAATTTAAAAATTAAATTTAGTCAATTTGCATTTTCTTGTATATCCAAGATGATTCTATTTATTAATGCTCAAGTCCAGGATCTATTTGGAAAATTTGGAGACATGGTTATCAAATAATTGATTTAATTAAAAATATATTTTATATATTTTTTATTTAGTTTATTAATGACAAATGTATACAGGCATCATAAACTTACTCAATCATAAAGACTAAAATACAATATTATAATTTAGAACTTATGAGAATTTTTAAATAGCTAATTGATTAATCAATTGTTTTTTTATTTAATATTCTTCCTTACGCTTTATTTATCACTAATTTCGAATGAATATATGTATATGCTGAGCCAAAACTTAAATAATCATGCATCAAGATTCAGAGTATTGTAATTTATTTGTCGGATATTGAATATCAATTTGTTATTTAGTTAAATAATTGAGCATTACCCTGGTATACATCTAGCATTTAATTAAAAAAAAAAAACACTAATTAAATTAACCAACAAAATAATTTAACAAATAAAAAAACATTAATAAAATATAATATCATTAAATACTTTCTCTCTGAACAATCGTAATAAAATTTATATATAAACAATTGCACTCTTACGTTTGACTAGTTAATTATATATTTTTGTTTATCGTAAGGAAGACTAAACTGTCGAGAGTTTAATAACAAAATAAAATATTAAAAAAACATAATGACGACTACTTTAGAATGTCCTCCACTTACAATTAATTCAGTACGATTTCTACCTTTTTTATTTTCATCTTTTTCGATAAAGATATTTACTGGATTACATGACTTAATTCTAGTATTTAAATATTTGTATAAATTATTTTTGAAAAAAACACAATAAACATATCAACATCGTGCTAATTTTAAAAAGTTTTTTATCTAATCTAAAAAATTAGTTTTGAATTTGCTGTATGTGCGACGATATTATTTTTATTATTTATAAAAAAAAAATCATAAATAAATTATGATTAATTCAATTTTTAAAATTGTATCAATTTCATTTGTAAATTTTCAATTACCAAGACTTGAAAATTATATTTTCTAACGTGTCCTCAATCGAAATGAATTAAAATGAAAAAAAAAAAAGAGGAGAGACACTGAACTGTTTTTTGTTGATTGTTAAAAATGTGTAAAATATTTGAAATAAATAAATTTACTTTCCACGATATATTTCGATGATTCTATCTTGATCAACATACTCAAATATATGTGGTGCATCCATTAAAATTCCAATGGTACCAGCAGTTGTAACAATGAAAAAAAGATAGAGTTGTAAACGATCAATCACCATGGCGACATACTTCCAATCCTCTCGAGTCTACAACAAAAACAATAAAGTTAAATATTTAACAACAAAGATAAACTCAAACTTTTAAAGAATAAACAAAATTATTGAAAAACCTGAATATAAAGATCCTCATTTCTAAGATGTTCAGCAATAAATTCAACAGCTTCAGTTGCTTTTGTTGCTTCTGGACTTAATAAAACAGAATCAGAACTTTCTGAACCTCTACGATCACCCATACCATCATTACCAACACCAACACCAACACCACCAACAGCACCAGTACTTGTTGATGTTGTATTATTTACTTTACGATTAATTTTACAATTTGGATGATGAAGATCAGACAATTCCATTATTTCCATTTTAGATTTTGCAATTGAACCTGGTAAATGTTTTGGTAATTCAGTTGGACTACCAGAATAATTTGATGCTGGTAATGTTACATTTGGTATTTCCATCATCCATCTTAAGCGTGTTTTTTTTGGTCGTCTCATTAACAATATTGTTGGTAAATATTTTAAAAATATTTTACGTATTAAATGTGGCATTCTGTGTGTACGTGGACCACGAAAATTCCAATTAATAATAACAACTGTTACCAATATACTAACAGTATTCATAATAAATGTAAATAATAAATATTTTGCAATTAATGGAAGCACCAATGACGTTGGTGGTAATATTTTACTAACAAGTAAAAGAAACACAACCAATGACAAAAGAATACTAATACCAAGTGTTACTTTTTCACCAGCTTCAGCTGGTAAATAAAATACAAGAACACAAAGAAATGATATCAATACTGTTGGAAGAATTAAATTGACTGTGTAGAATAATGTTTTACGTCTGATTATTATGTAAAATGTTATATCTGTTTCTGTTGGAAAATCTCCTTGATAAGTATTTAAATATGCTGGAACACTTATTATATCCCATGTTCCACTCTTCCAGTAATCTGATAAATCAACAAAATTTTTGTCATTGTATAAAGCAAGTGATACCTGATCACCGTTGAATGTCCATGAGCCAAATTTCATGATGCAAGTTTGTTGATCAAATGGAAAATATGTTACGTCAATTGTACCTGTTATTTGTAACAAATAAATATTTTTATATATTATTTAATTGTTTTATAATTTAATTAAGATAAGATAGTTTAAATATTTTACATGAACTTTGGTAGATGGCTGGTGGAACCCAGAGTACTTCACCAGTTGGATAAATAAGTACGTTACTTTTATAACGTACCTCGTAATTTCCATCAGCACTGTAACAAAATAATTGACATTATTATCATCGCATATTTTTTAACAATTATGATGGAAATAAATAAACTCACTTGTTAAATAAAACTATGTCAGGCTTCCATACTTTATCAGGTGGTAAACGAAGCACTCCAATACCACCATAATCAGCCTCATCCCACTGGAGTTGATAATCAGTCCAAACAAATCTCAGCCACACATTTGACTTCATAATTTGATTTTTTTCATTCTAAATTGTTTAATAAAATATTTAAAAAAATATTACTTGTCAAGTTGATATTATTATAAATTAATTAAACATTTTTTTTTTTAAATTAAATTTTAATTACCACATTGATTAGTTGTACAAATGCAAGTCCAAATCTTACATGAACTTTTTCAGTCATGTTTTGGACAGGTCTTATGAGCTTATTGTAGCCCCTAAACAAATCACGAACCAATCTTTCTTCATCTTCTGAACAGAATCCTAAATAAATAAATAAATATTGGTATATTGAATAAATATTTAATGTTTATTGATAAATACTTGTTTTTATAATTTATAATTTATATTTTAATGACATACCAACACAAAAAACAGCAGAAATAAGTATAAATTTTAAAAACTTTGAGAAACAATACATTTTGGGCGGAAAAGCATCCACCCTGACTGCCATGTCTCTCTGTGCTAGAAGCAGCTAGATGATAATCAATAAAAAGCTCGTCGAGTAGAAGAAGAAATAATGCTACCTAAATTACCAGCCTCGTATAAATTTTTTCCTTTTTTTTTAAATCAATTAAAATATTATGCAATAAATAAAAAATAACTCATTTTTTTTTAATTTAAATTCAATTTTATTTATCATCAGCAAAAATTACTACAAAAAAAATTTTTTAAATATAATTTTAATCAATCTACATTATTTATTTAATTTTTTCACAATAAATTATTTTATTTTATTTTTTAAAATTTACATATTTTCTTTTTTCTATTTGTAAACATATTTTTATTATTATTTTTTTTTTAATTTATTTTATAAATTATTTTGTACTGTTTGTATTTTTTTTTTTTTTTTTTAAATTTAAATATATAATATTGTTTTAACATTTTTTAACATTTTATTTTGTACTTTTTCATTTGTATTTTATTTTTTTTTTTTTGAGGTAGTTTTGTTATTGACTATTTTTATGTATATTAATAATTATTGTAAATATTTTTCTCTTTTGATTATTGATTAAATAATTTGATCTGTAATATTGCATTTGTTGAAAACAACAAAATTATTGAGCATTATTTCAATTCACCTGAGTAACATTAAATATCATCTATCAGTAAAATATTAAGTTGTATTAAATTCGATATTATTTAGCACCTCTTTCTTCAATTCCTCGATAATTTTAAATAATAATTATTGTACTCGTTGCAAAGAATAATTTTCTTTCTTGTCAAAGAATTTAATGAGGCTAAATTTCGTCATTTCAATGACTTGTTAAAAAAAAAAAGGAACAATACTAATTAACAATAGATTGATTTTTTGTATACATTGCAATCAATTTTTCTTGATCAACATATTCAAAAATATGTGGTGCATCCATTAGAATTTTAATTGTTCCAAATGTCGTTACAAAAAAAAATATATAAAGTTGTAAACGATCAATAACCATTGCAACATATTTCCAATCTTCACGTGTCTGAAAACAAAAAAATAAAAAACAAATAATTATAAAAATATAAATTAAAATTAATAAATGTTAAATAAAATAAAACCTGAATAAAAAGATCTTCATTTTTAAGATGTTCAGATATAAATTCAACAGCACTGAGTGCTTTTGTAGCCATTGTTCCCATTGTTACTGAATCCGAAGTAATTGAATCTCTTTTAATATTAAATCCATGATATGTTCCATTAGCTGTACTTGATCCTCCAATTGTTGAAACATGTGCATCAATATTAATTTTACAATTTGGATGATGAAGATCAGATAATTCAACAGTTTCAATTTTATTATGATCATTTATATTTGTCATTTCAGTAAAACTTGATGAATAATTATTATTTTTTGTTATACTTAAATTTGGTCTTTCCATCATCCATCTTAAACGTGTTTTTTTTGGTCTTTGCATACATAATATACGTGGTAAAATTTTTAAAAAAATTTGACGTACTAATTTTGACATTGCATGTGTTCTTGGACTACGAAAATTCCAATTTAATATAATAACTGTTACCAATATACTAACAGTATTCATAATAAATGTAAATAATAAATATTTTGATATTAATGGCATTACCAATGACGTTGGTGGTAATATTTTACTGACAAGTAAAAGAAACACAACCAGTGACAAAAGAATACTAATACCAAGTGTTACTTTTTCATTTGCTTCAGCTGGTAAATAAAATACAAGAACACAAAGAAATGATATCAGCACTGTTGGAAGAATTAAATTAACTGTGTAAAATAATGTTTTACGTCTAATTATTAAATAAAATGTTATGTCTGTTTCTGTTTTGTTGATATCTCTGTAAGTATTTAAATATGCTGGTACATCAATTATATCCCATGCTCCACTTCTTCCATAGTCTGATAAATCAATGAATGATTTATTTATTGGAAATGCCAGTGCAACTTGATCACCATTAAATGTCCAAGAGCCAAATTTCATAGTACAAGTTTGTTGATCAAATGGAAAATATGTTACGTCAATTGCACATGAACTCAAAAATATTGCTGGAGGTACCCAATTTACTGAGCCATCTGATGTTATGACTACGTTGCTTTTATAACGAACCTCATAATTACCATCAGCACTGTTAAAAAATTATAATAGCTATTAGTTTAATGTATTTTTAAATTACAATTTAATAAACTTACTTGTTAAACAGCACAATGTCTGGCTTCCAAACCTTAGTTTAAAAAAAAAAAAAAAAACATTTATATAAATTATTTTAATTTGTTAATATTATTTAAATAATTCAACAAACCTTGTCACATGGTACACGAATTATTTCAAGACCATTATAATCATTTTTATCCCATTTAAATTGATAATCATTCCAATTTAAATCCATCCAAACATTTGATTTCATAACTTGATTTCTTTCATTCTTTTAAAACAAAATAAACATTAATTATTAAATTTATTAGTTGATTTTTTTAAATAAATATACATACCACACTGAGTAGTTGTGTAAATGTTAAACCCAAATGTACTAAAACTGTATCTGAAGAATTGAGAACTGGCCTGATGAGTTTATTGTATCCTCTAAATAAATTTTTTACCAATCTTTCTTCATCTTCTGAGCATAAACCTGATGATAAATAAAAATAATCAAAATTCAAAATATAATTAATTAATTGAAACACTTTGAATAGCTAAAAATGTTTATTGTATATATTTTTTTGTTTTTAAATACTCACAGACATAAAAAAATAATGAAATAAATAAAAATCTTAAAAAAAATGAACAGCAATACATGTTGAGTTTTTGGAGGACCAAGCCCGACTGCCATATTTATATTGAGTTTATAAAATCAATAGAGAAATAGGGGATGAAATAAGAGAGAGTGTTTTCTTCATTGCCATCATTTTACACAGCATCAATTTTATTTTATATGTAGCTAGAATTTTAATAATAATAGCTCCATTTGACCATTGATTTATTCTCCAATTGAAACAGGACAACATCAAGTTTAAAAAGTAACACAAAATTAATTTTACAATTATATTTTATTTTATTTCAATGATTTTCATATTTTTATTTACATGGACAATTATTTTTTTCTTATATTAAATCATCACAGGAATTAATTAACATGATAATCATCTAGATAAATAAATTCACATGTAATTATCAAAATAAATTAAAAATATAAAATTAAATATACTAAAACATTTGAGCAGTATTGCATGTATTACATTTTAAAATTCACACAAATGCTAGTTATGTAATTTAAAAAAAAAAAAAACATTATTATTTATTAACGTATTTTGAAGACTAGTGAACAGTTGTCGGAATTAAAATTACATATTGATAATGCTTGGCAATTTTTAATTTTACTTGTTTAATTAAAAACAAGAAAAATATTTTAAAAAACTTGTAAATTCAATTACACAAAATATATACACATTTATTTATGAAAAATAAAATAAATTTATCAAAATTTTTCATTTAAAAAATATATATATATAATTTATGTTGTTAAAATATTTAAAATTGAAAAATTAATCACTTTCAGATGTTTGTTGATTTTTCAAATTTGAAACAATAAGTGAATTATTTTCATCATCATTATTAACAAGAGAAACTTCAGTATATCCTTGATTATAAATTTTCCACTTGTAGTAAATAAAAATAGCAAGTATAATAATTAAATTAATGGTAACAATAACAGTCATACGATAAAACCATTTTGTTGATTGTGTTGTCCATTCAAGTGACTTTGATACACACTGATATTCTTGTGTATTTAATGAGAGAAGAGTTGAGTCATCATGACAGGATATACACTCGACATCTGAAGGTCCAGAACAATTCAAACACGAATAATGGCACATGGTACAAACATTTATTTGTTGGCTGTATGCCGGATAAGTACTCAAAGGACACTTGAAAAAGCATCTTCCATCAAATAAATACCATTTTTCTTGGCACTCTGTAATAATAAAAACAAAAAAAAAACAAAAATAATAATAATAAAAAAATATAAAATAAAAACAATTAATTAATAAATAAATGTCAACAAAATTTAATTGAATATTTAGTTATTTTTTTTTTTTTTCAATTTATAAATAAAAATTCTTCACATGATGATAATAATAAGCACAATTATAAAAGCAACATTTAATAGCATAATAAAATAATAATTTAAAAATAAAAATACATGCATACGTGATTGAATTTGATATACATATATAAAACATGCATTTATATTTCAATTAAAATTTTGTATTGTTAATTAGTTGTATTTGTATGTGGCAGAGAGAAAATTCATGTTAGTGGCTGTTGAAAATTAATTCAAAATGTCATATGACTAACGAGTTTTGTGTATTATTATTTTACAGTGATTCATTGAAACATACATATATTATTATAATAATTTTAGCATTATATATATCTTGTGTTTTTTTTTTTAAATGTATTATTATTTTTATTTAGTTTATTTAGTTGTTTGTTAGTTGTGAATGAAATTGAAATGATGATAATGATAATAGAATAGTGAATGAGAGAAATTAGACTCACCGTGGTGGTGGTGGTGGTAGTTGTGGTGGTGGTGGTGATGAAGCTTATCTGGGAAAGGTCAATTTTTGCTTGTACATGTGCAATTTGGGTGTGGAGATGAGATGTGGTGGTAGTTGCTGGGTTGAGATATTCCGCACTGCTGTGCAATAGTATATCGTCCCTGTCGAGAGACCATTATGTTGTCTCGATATATAAAAACCTGTTCATATATATACTCAACTTTTTCAAATAAAAAAAAATCAACTTTAAATAATAATAAACAAAAGAAAAATTTATAAAAAAAAACTTTAAAAACTTGTGTTTTTATTTTTATTTTTTTTTAAATTTAAGAAAAATAAAAAAAATTATATTTCTATACATACATGTTTGTATCTATGAAAATAGAGTAAAAAAAAAAAAAAATTATTATTATTTTTTATTTAACAGAAAAATAAACATAATGGAAAATAGAAATNAAATTAAAAAAAAAAAAAAAAAAGAAAAGCCACCCCACACAGTGACACATCATACACAAGAGTATCAAATTTAAAATGAAATTTTTTTTCATAGAAAAAAAATTAAAGACAAATGACAAATAAAAAATTGAGTTGTTGGTTTTTTTTTGTTTATAAAAAAAAGCTTATATTATTATTGAGAGCATAAAAAAAGGTGACTAGCATGCAGAATGTTATTCAGGATTTTTCCTCATTTAATTAATTCATGATATACAAATTTCATTTATTTTTTTTTTCCTTCGCATATATAAGCTTCATAATATTTTCAATAACTTAAATCTAAATTCATAATATGTACTTGCGAAAAATCGCTCATCACATTCATTCTAAAATAATAATAATAATAATATCTTTGTGACAATTAATTTATTATTTATAATAACTAATATATTTTCATAATAAATTTCTTTCGCGCACGAAATTAATTCAAAAAAATATTAAATAATATTAATTATTGATTATTTATTTTCATACAATTTGAATATATACGCGTTGATTTATTTAATTATTATTAATTTATGTATTTTATTTATTAATATTTTTTTTTTTGTAACTTAAGATATGTCGCCCTCTCCAAGTAGAGATACATTTTATATTACATACAAACATTTACAATTGATATACATATACATTATGGTGATGCTTTCACGAAGGACCAGTACGATTTTAATTATTTTTTTATTGTTAATTATCATCATCACTTTAAATAAAAATTAGGAATGTTTTAACTATTACTGACTCAATTTCATTTGGCCCATCGCGTTTGCAGCATGTATTGTACATTTCGATAACACATCATCTTCATCATCATCATCACACTTTATATCGATATTTATAAAAGAAAAAAATAAATAAATAAAATCATTTGAAATATTAATCATTCAATGGTATTATGTAGAATTTACTTGTTTCTTTTTTTACCTTTTACATTTTGCCATTTTTAATTTTCTTGACGTCTATATAATTCTTTTTTTTTTTAAATTAATTTTATGTTTTTTTAATTGACGATTTATACAGTTCAATGACTAACCAAAGTACTTTCGTGGTTGTGATGTTGAGCAGATTACGGTGAATGTAAAAATTTTAATATTTTTTTTCACTTGTTAACATTTAATTGGGTCAAATTAAAATTGTTTTTTTATTTTTTGATTTAGTAAAGCACGTTTGAATAAAATTGATAATAAATTAAAAAATTAATAAATAAATACAGTAAAATAACAAGATATGAATTTAAATTAATAGATATGTACGTGAAACAATTGTTAATAATTATAAACAAAAAAGTAGTTTTTTTTTTTTTTTAAGCTTTATAAAGATAAAATGTAGAAATATATTTCAACAATATTTTTATATGAACGATAAATAACAATAAATTATTGTTATTTATTATTAAAATAATTTTTACTATTAATAAAAATCACGGTTTCTATTTTATTTATTATTAACAAATATTATTATTTATTGTAGAATTATGATGCGTACTGAAAATAGCATGGCAACAGATGGCAAATTAAAATGTTAAATTGCGAAATAATAAAATAAGATATTAAAAAATTGAATTATCATACAGAAATAATAACAAATTAAATAAGCTGTATAACATGAATTAAATCATCAATCACAGATATTGTTACAAATCGCGAAATATTTTTTACAAATTATTTTTTTATGAAATTTCTTTGTCGAAAATAAACAGAAATAATATTTATTCGTTGATGATAATACACTGGTTTATAAAATTTTTAAATACTTTAGCATATTTTTTAAAAATCGGCAGTAATTATTATTAATTTTTTTTTTTTTTATATAAATATTTATTGTAATTTATTAGATTTAAAATTTTTATTTTTGTCCAATTATTTCGAGGCTTTGCTTTTTATTTTTATTTTTTTTTGATCCAGTATCGAGGACGGTATTACTGGTATATGAAATTTTTTTTAAACTGCTCAATTTATCTCGTTTTAAAAATGTCATTAATTTTTATTTTCAAAAAACTTATGGACTACAAGAATTATTTTATTTTATTATCGTCACTTTACAAAAATTTCACGAGCTCAATGTGCGATCAAATTAATTTTATTAATTATTATTTTTATGTAACCGTAACTGCAATGATGGCAAATAGTCAATCGACAAAAAAAAATAATTAAAAATTCAATATATATATTTGTTTTTAACTGGTATCATATATATATTTTTTTTTTCTTTACTTTTTGGTGTTTCAAATGTTACGGCCTTGTGCTTTACATTGAATTATATATATTTATATTTTAAATTTAAGTTATGTATTTACAGAAATTATTATGCATTTTTTTAATTAATTATATCGGTAAACGTCGACGTATCTAACATCATTTAATACTGATTCATTAAACGCTTCAACATTAAAAAGCACCCACAGACGCCCACTTTCATTTATTTCATTTATTTTTATTTTTATTAATTATTATTTTTCTAATTATGATATATAACTATCTTATATTTTAATTATTTGGCAACGCTACGATTTTTTTTATTTTTATTTTTTCATGTGATTAATATTTCGTCGGGTTATTTAATTGCACTTTTTCGTCACGACGTGATAAGAAAAATTTATAATTATTATTTTTTGAATGAAAAATTTAAAAAAAAAAAAAAATTGATATTTTTATTTTTCAATTCATTCATTCAATTCATTTTTAATTATCATTCTATTATATCCACATTTATATTTTATTTTTATCAATACAATTCTTTTTATTCTTTTTCAATTACCACAAACGAAAAAGATGAAAAAAAAAATGACTCTATCTTGAACACTGGATGGCACATGTTCACTGTGCCCTTGATTATATTTTATTTATATTTTATTATCATTAATTTTATTTTTCATTATATTACAAGAGTGAAGTATTACTTTTTTTTGTTTTTAAATTTCCACTTTTTAAAAAAAGATATGGAGCTTCGAAGCACGAGATTAATTTCTTTTTTTTTTTGTTTTTTATCTTTCATTTTCAATCGAACATTGGCAAATATATTTATCTTTACGTTATATTTTTTTAAATAATTTTAAAAAACCAAAATGTAATTTCAAGCGAAACATAAGGATGAGACACACGAGGAAGATTGATTGATATTATACGAAATTGTTGTGTCATTGGACAAATACCACTGCAATAAAATTAAATTTCTAAAATATTTACAGTGACAATGTTCTCATGACTTGACAATATTTTTAGTATCTCATTTTAAAATATTTAATACAAAATAAAACAAAAAAAAAAAAAATACTTCTATTGTCAGTGGGTCAATTGGGAGACACAAATACGTCATTTTGATGACGTCACTTGAGCAAGTATCACGTGTATCAATTATGAACATTGAACACCGGAAAAGTATCATTTAGTCTCGTAATTTTCATACAATTATCATTTTTTTTCCGAGGCAGTGAATTTTTTTTTTCTAAAATAATCAACACCTCGTTATAAAAATAAATAAATTTTAAACATGCAATAGTTAATTACCAATTATTATTAATTTAAAACAAAAAAAATTAAATAAATAAAATCATCACCCTGAACGTGTTTTATATTGTTAAAAGAAAATAAAGAAAAAATTATTCCCAAAAAAAAATGAGGTCAACTGCGGTTGATAATGCATCCACAAATTTAATGATTTATTTATATTTTTTTAAATATATATTTTCTTTGTTTAACCACTCCCTGTTTATTATTATTTTTTTTTTTTTGAACTTTATTTTTACTCAAAGAACCACGAAGATAGTTTAAGAAAACCATTTTAATATTCAAGTAAAAATTACCTCACCATTATTGTGGAAAAAAAAAATAATAATAATAATAAAAATGTTTCTCACCCACAACCAGATAGACAAGAACACAAACACATTCACACACTCGTTAGACACATTGAATATATTTTTCTATATAAAAAAGCAAAGAAAAAGAAAAAAAAAAAAAAAANNNNAAAAAAAAAAAAAAAAAGAATTGTTTCTTTTCTTTTTTTAAATTTAAAAAATTTGCCCCGAGTATTGTCTGTCAA
Organism: Aphidius ervi; assembly: GCA_015776835.1. NCBI lineage: Eukaryota > Metazoa > Arthropoda > Insecta > Hymenoptera > Braconidae > Aphidius > Aphidius ervi. Next base: position 374,135 of record MKYW01000030.1, on the reverse strand, counting down.
ACAGACAAAAATAAAATATTTAATAAAAAATAAAAATAAATAAATAATAAAACAATAAAGTGTATAATCACTTCAGCTTGTTTCTTTAGTCAATGTCTGTAGAAGAAGAAGAATGAAGAGGCACCCACCTAGGCACCGGCTTGAGTTGAATACATTGCAGCCAGCATTACTATGATTTTCAGTTGTTGGACGTTGACTTTCTGGATGTGATATTAAATCAACTTTTTGACTTCCCAATAATGGATCACCCTCGGTATCAACAACATTTTGATGCACATCAGGTGGTATGTTATCATTATTTGCATAAATATCTGGTGTTGCTGATTTATCCTTATCAATTTCATCATCAATTCCAGGTGGTGTCTCGGTACCATAAAATACCATTTCCCATTCATTCAATGAATCTGTAAATTAAACATTAAAATATTATTATTATTATTATTATTATTATTATTATTATACAACAAATATACTTGAATTTATTTACAAAAAATTATAATTTTTATATTTTTATGTTGAAATTTAAATCAACCAAGCATCTTCATTCTTCAAGTTTAAATGTCAGCTTGTGAAATTTTTTTAAATACATCATATTGATCTAAATTTCTATATTTTTTTATGAATTATTATTATTATTAATATTGTTGTTACAGGCATGCTGACTGACATTAAACAAACTTGAAATTTTGCTAAGAAAAAAAAATGATATAACACATGCTAGGTAGTGTATAAATAAATGAAAAAAAAAAATAAAAAATAAACAATTGGTATATTTTGTAAAATGATAAATTTATAATACGATAAATAAACACTTGGTCACGTTGGTTAAATAAAAAAAAAATTACGCAACATTTTTAACATACACATGCTAATGATAAACTAGACGTGTATATATTTTTCATTTTTGTAAATTTTAAAAACACACTTTTTTATTATTAATTATTGTATCAATTAACTGGGTTGAATAAATTTTATAAATACACTTTGTTTAATTCAAACTGAATGTTTAATTTATGTGTAAATTATATTTAAATATTTAAATCATTAAATGTAGATGAAAAAATAAATGAATTATTTTGTTAAATATAAAATGGTAATTTTCGAAAAAATAATTGACTTTTGTGATTGTTTGTTTATTGGCATTGTTAAATAAATAATATTATTGATTTTATAAATTTAATGAATAAATAAAAATATATATATACAATTTGAATAATTATTTTTAAAAAAGATAGTTGTATAATTTTTAGAAAAATAAAAATTGATATCATTTATTTGAAAAAATATTATTCAAGAGGATTTTTTTAAAAAACTGCTTAGTGGTTTATTTAGTTTATTTTTTGCGTTAAAAAATATATGTTTGATTTTTATTTTTTAAATGTAGAGTTTAGCTTCACGTTTATGTGCTTCTGTTGCTAGACTGAATCTATAGATATGAAGATAGCTTGGCGCCAACGTTGGAAAAAAAAAAAATTAATAAAGCTTCACGACACCAGGGGAAAAATTTTCTCAACCCTCGGGGTGCAAAAGCACTGGATTCTGTGTACGTTGGGGCATGTATAGGCAGCAGAGTAAAAAAAAAAAAAAATTATAAAAAGAAAAATAATATATAAAAAAGAGTAAAAAAAAAAATAAATGGAAGAAAAACTGAGCGACGTCGTGATATAAACTTTAACCATGGGTTAAATGCAAGCGAAAAAATAAAATAAAAAAAAATATTAAAAAAATAAGGGTGGTCGTTGTGAAAATGAGAGAAAATTTTTCTAGACTCCCTTTTTTTTTTGCTGCCAATTTTTACCTCTTGACACTTAAAAAAAATATATTTAAAAAAAAAAACCCTTGAATTGTTATTTAATTTAAAAAATAAATAAAACCAATAAAAAAAATTAATTCGTAAATCACACTTGACACATTATCGCAATGCACTCTTAATTAACTAAATGAAAAAAAAAAAATATACATTTCTACAATAACTTTAAAGCTCGTTAAATAACGAAAATAATAATTGCAAAAATTATTGCAAATAAACATCTAATCTATAAAATAACAACTGTTTTAGAAAATAAAAAAAAATAAACTACGAAGCTTAATAAAATAAATAATACAGCAACACACTTATAAATCAACAAAATTGTGCACATATTTATACACCGATCAATAACAATAACAACAATTGAATACCCTTGTCAGTTAATTGAAGATTTCTCGTTTCAATCTGTTGATCACGAAGTAAATCAAGTCCTTTAACACGTGCTGGATGTTGATCAACACCTCTTGCACCAGCATACACAGGATAAAGTGGATAAAGTTGTTGTATTTTTGGATATTGTTGAAATACAACTGGTACTTTATTGTTGTTATTATTATTATTGATGTTAATTGTTTTAACAATTGGTTCCATGAGTATGAGTCCATTTTGTACTGGTGCAGTTGTTGTTGTTGTTGTAGTTGTTGTTGCTGAAGCAGCTGCTAATTGTTTTAAATTTTTTTTTTGATTTTTAGGTGTTGTTATTGTTAATATTGTTGTTGTTAGTGGTCTTAGTGTACTACGTACACGTGGTTTTATTGTAACAATTGAACCACGTCCAGTTGTTAATCCACGTTGTGGTTGTACAGTTGGTTTTGTTATTTGTCTATTTGCTGATTTACCATTTTTATGTTGTCCTCGTAATTTATTTTTTTTATTTGATGATGAAGATGATGATATTTGTTGTAAATTTGTAACGTATGATTGACTCATACTATTTAATTTACCAGATTTATTTAATTTAATTTTTGTAGCATATGTATTTAATGCATTTTTAGAATAATTTGAATCACGTAATTTTTGTAATTGTTTTTTAGGTAAATTAACACTTGCTGGACTGTACAATGCGTATTCTGTTCTATCTGGTACTGTTGCTGTTCCATAGAATATTAATGCCCATTCATGAAGTGTTGCTCGACCTAAATTTTTGTGTTTTAATTTCAAATGGTACATGTTTTATGAGCATACTCAGATCAATCATCAAAACATACATTTAATATTAAATTTTTAAAAATATATTTGTCAACTTGTCAGCTTATTTTTTAAAAATATATTTTAGTCTTATTAATGATTCGTCTTGGAAATTATTAAGTTGGTTATAAAAATTTCATGTCTTTTGGCTTTGGGCCCTTGAACGTCTGCACTTTCACAACAATCAAAAGAAAAAATATAACATTAAAGTGGTTTTCGTGGTAAGCTGTAATATTATTGGCAGTTTCGGCTGAGTTTACGACAAGTCTGACCCTACTAAAATACGAACAATGATGAATTTATGTTGCTTTTACGCTCAGTAAGACGAGAATAATATTAAACATTCCATAAGTACTGAATTTTCATAACCATTATAAACCTCAAAATCTTGAATTTATACTTGAAAAAATATAAATAAAAAATAATATATAATAACAATTTTTTTTTTTAAATTATTTTCTGGTTAAACTAAAGTGTAAACCACGTTGTATCAAACAAAGTGGTTAACAAATTACCCAAATATCCATTATCTCCATTATAATTAAGGCACAAAGTTTAAAGTTATATTATATCCCTAAACTTTACACACATGTATATAGTAAACTTGTTGTTACTTGTTTCAAACAACAACAAAAAACAATTTTTTTTTAACCATAAAAATACGTAAAATTTGATGTAATTTTGTGCCAACACATTTTTGATAATGGATTTTTAAAATTAACCATCTTGATAAAATTACAAATCCTATTTTAAAGTTTTTAATTAAAAAAATAAAAACAGGAATATTTTTTTTAGTTATTATAATAATAATCCAAGAAGATATTTAATATAAGCTTAAAATAATTGTTAAATATTTTTTGACAGTAAATGATTGATTATTAGTTAATTAATTTAATTAAAATATGTCTTACCAAGATATCGTCCTTCATTGTGAATGACCAATCTCCATGTACCATGTGGTCGTTCGCCCCAAGTATGAACTGACATAAATGGCCACTGATGAAAACCAGCTTTGGATATGTCATTTGAACGTTTAGCTAATAGTGTACTTTTAGTACCTTGTGGTGATGTCAATGTTATCATTAAATCACCTCTTCTTGATGCCATCAATGATATCTTTGCCTAAACATTTATTTTTAAATGATAAAAATATTATTTTTATAATTTTATTTTTACAATTTATTATTAATCTCTTTTACCTGTACATGCTCGAGAAAATTAACACCACTACACTCCTTAACATGAAGCTCCAGGTTTAGATGACTCTTTGATGGAATTCCTCTGTTGAAAAAAAAGGCAAAAAAAAAACGAAATTAAATTGCAATTAAATGATGAAAATAAAATTAATTAATTTGATTACGTGATGAGAGTGTTTAAATAAACTAAAGGTCAAATGAATAATTAAAATATAAACCTGTTTGTGTATGATGATGACACTTCACATTTACGTTGTTCTGGTACTGTTCTCCATTTTTTTGCTAATCGCACCATTGCGGTTGCGTCCATTAGACCATAGCCGAAACTGTGGCTAACTGCAACAAGACAGTTGAAATATTTAATATCACAATGACAATATTTGCTTGTAAAATTACAATCTAATATTTTAACTTTGTATATGAAAAACCATTTTATACATGATTTAAATGACATATTATAATTCGTATGTTAACCACTAGTTTTTGTAATTTAGTCTGTTGTAATATTACAAAACTTTTTAACAAAAAATAAAATAAAAACTATTTCCAGTCTTTTTTTATATATATAAAAGTTTTGAAACTATTTTTTATTTTTTTATTTAAAACAATGTTAAACGATGACTGTAATAGTAAAATAAAAAATCATAAAATTCAAACGATTTATTCACTTTAATTTAGCAAAAGTTTTAAGTTACTTGAAAAAAAAAAAAAATATATATCAAATAATATTAATGCAATTGTAATAAAACAAAAAGTTTCTTTTTATTTCAATTTGATTTGAGTTTTTAAACAACATAAATATATTTTTTTTTCCATCAATTTTGTTAATGAAAAAAAAATGGTGTATATTATTTAGAAAAGTGACACTTACCATTTCTACCAACTCCATTAACAACCCAATCTGGTGCTCTTAAATTAGCTGGTTTAGCTGTTCTAACAACAATATGTTGCATATCACGCCATGTTAATTCTTTATTTGCTTCAAGTGCAAGTGCACATATACCAGCAGCAAGTGGAGCTGATGCTGATGTACCAGTATGACTACTAGTACATTCATGATGTAAATCAGTTGTAACAACTTGTTTTTCATGACCAGAACCAGAACTATAAGTTGTTGCAAGTGTTGATGAACATGCCTCACTGTACCAAGGTACCAAGCCATTTTCAGTTGCACTACTTATTGATAATGTCCATATACTATTTGTGTAACCATCACAATTACAATCGTCAAATTCTCTACCACCATTACCTGATGCCCAAACAAATATTGAACCTTTACCATTACGACCCTGCAAATAATATTATTTAAATTTTATTAACATAAACTTTTTCATTATTCAAAAAGTTTTTTCAATTAAGTTTATCTTGGAAATATATTTTATGTCTTTTAAATGACCTTAATTCAACAAATTTTTGAATGTAAATTAACTTTTTTATTGAAATTAATTATCATGTGTCAATTTTTATGGTTTTTTTTTTTCTCCTGCTTTATGGAATAATTTAAAACTTTATAAATATTTGAATATAATTTTTTAAAACTTGGATTAATTAGTACATTGCCATCAAGAGTTTATTAAAAAAAATTTATTATCATGAAAAAAATTACCTGGTCACGTACATCTTAAATTCTACTTAAAAATCTTTATTTAAATTTTCTTTTATAAAGTCTTGTACGCGTCAATGAATTTTAATGATGACATTATCTTTTTTATATTTTTTTTTAATCTACTTCAAAGTGGACTATACAAAAAATAAAAAATAAAAATTGTTCGCTCTATTGATAAAAATAATGAAATTGTATATAATTTTTTATATTGGAAAATTTAGTGTACCAAAGATAATAAAAATAATAAGACTATTTTGTATATTTCAAGAAGCTTATATTACTTTTTTTTTTTTTGAAGCTGTATTTTACCAATTTTTCTTGAATTCTCATTTTATTTTATCGGCCAATAAACAATACAATTCGTTGGATATATATTCGTTTAAAAGATAAATTGTATTTTCTATTCAATGGAAAAATACAAATACACAAAACAGCTGGATAACAGTACGTTCGACTGAATCTTATTGTTGCGTATAAGAAATCAAAGTGAAAGAAAAAATAAAAAAAATATAAAAAGAGAATAATCGAGGTAATATCAACGATGCCAAGAATGTTTTTCGATATCAGCAAATAACTCTCAGTATGTTGGTTTTATTTATTTTTGTTTGAGATAAACGATACGCTTGTGTAAATTCCTAGTCTATTTCATATTTGTTTAGATATTTCAGTGTATCTTGAAACCCTCAATCGATAGCTATACCATAAATATCAGTAAATAAAATTTGTAAATGTAGTTGGTTAAATTTATCACGACGTTATTTATCACATTTCCAATAAACACAAAAAATAAATAAACATGTACCTTGGTAACTCCTTCAATAAATGCTCTTGTTGCAAGTTCACCAGGACCATCAACAGTTTTACCATCATCATCTGGACCCCATGATGCACTGTATATATCAATATGTTGAGAATTTAAACTCAATGATCTTGCTTCAACAGCATCAGTCACATCACCATCCAACATTCTCACTCCTGCATAGTAATTTTTATAATTACAAATTGATCAATTATTTAAACTAAATAAATATCTAATTAAAAACTTACCACCAACACCAGCACCATATGCAACACCAACAGCACATATTGAATTATTTGCTGTTGCAGCAACTTCACCAGCACATCTTGTACCATGACGATTACTGTCCAAGGGATCATACCTTGGCATAGGATCATTGTCATGGCTATTCACATCATAACTAGCCTGAGGATCCTGTGACAATAATAATAAAAATAAAAACATTATACGATGAAAGAATTTAATATAAAAAGAAAATGACATGAACACGTTTCGACAAGAGCTTTTATTATTCTCTCTGTGTGTNCATAACTAGCCTGAGGATCCTGTGACAATAATAATAAAAATAAAAACATTATACGATGAAAGAATTTAATCAAAAAAAAAAAACACATGAACACGTTTCGACAAGAGCTTTTATTATTCTCTCTATGTGTCGAAGAAAGTTCTGAGATTTTTTTCATGTACTTACATAGTTGAGGTAGAGATCTGGATGATCTTTTTCAAGACCATCATCGAGAATTGTCACGACAACACCACGACCAGTTATTCCCTCTGCCCATGCTCCTTGGACATTCATATCAAGACCATTTCCACGATTCTAAATATTAAATTTAACGTTTAGTTGGGTTGTCATGTAAATTTTAAATAGTTTAGTGGTTTTTTTTTTTTTTTTTTGACTTACCAAATACCACATTAATGGCCATCTATTATCGTTGAGATATAAAAGTTCCTTGGGTACTTTTTTAACTATTAAATCACGTTTTTTTCTACTTTTAACACGTTGCTGTTCAGCACGTTTTACTCTAGAGTCCCTAATGAGTCGATGATGTACTCCTAAGTGTGGCTCTGTTGAACGTTTTCTCAATGAATTGTGTTCAAAGTGGTACACTCCTTCAACAATCTACAAAAAAAAAAAATAATATACATTTAATATAAATTGAAATAAAGTTTTAAAGTTTTGAAAAATTTTCAAGTATCACAAACAATTATTATATTATAAACAACAGGTGTTTATTTTTTTTCTATTTTCATTATTTTCTAAATATAATTTTTTACATTCTTCCATTTTCATGGGATAAGTTTTATTATTTTCATTATTTTCATGACAATTTAAACATTCTTTTGAACATTTAAGTTGTTCAATATTTCTTTTACAAATTTTAACATTTCGTTCTGATTTAATTAATATATTTTTTATATCACCAACTAGACTATCAATTGTATGATTATTTAATTTATTTTTTAAACATTTTGTTTCTAAAATTTGTATATTATATTTTTGTTTTTTCCATTCACCAGTTGAATTAAATAAAGGCAAAATTTTTTTACAATTATTTTCAATTTTAGCTGATGGTTGTAGTTGTGGTTTTTTCATTATTTTTATATTTTTTTTTTGTATATTTTTAGCAATCCATTCAATGTGGGATATCGTGGAATATTTGCTCAATCGTTGCTTCAAACTTTGGACATCGAAATTTAAATTTACAGTGGAAATTGATTTATCAATATTGCAGTATCCACTTTTTGTTAAACATGGAATTTTATATTTAATTTGATTTTTTTTTTTAACTGGAAAATCTATAATACAATTGTCCTTAAATTGAACAACGCATTTTTTTTTATTACTATATATTGAATTAGAAATAGAAGAATTAGATTCAACAGAAAACATGGTAGCATCATTTGTCTTCGTTTTAGTTTTCTCATNGAATTAGAAATAGAAGAATTAGATTCAACAGAAAACATGGTAGCATCATTTGTCTTCGTTTTACTTTTCTCATGAGATTGGTTTTTTTTTTTTGTCAGATTTTCTTTGTTGTCTTGATTGATGTTGGTCTGTGAATGACTTGATGGTATTATGTTACTTTTCGGTTTGTTAACATCACCAATACTCGACTGGTAATGATGTTCTGAATTTTTTTTTAAATTATCTCTCGTTGTTACACTGTTAAAGTTTGTTGTTTCTTCATTGTGATATTTTTTAGCCTCGGGTATTTTATTCCATGACACACAAGTATTATCTAAATTATTAAATTTATTTTTTACATTTGACGAAGCTTTGGTTGATTCTCCACCTGATGAAGAATCACTTGATTTATTTTTTTCTAAATTTTTAGGATCTATCAAACTGTCTCTAATTATTTCATGAAAAGTTTTTAATTTTTTTAATAGTTTTATTACAAGTGAATTATCATCATCATTGTCATTTGATTTTATACTTGAAAAAAATCTTTTTTGTATTGAATTTTGATTTGCTAATATTGTGCTATATTTTGGTAATTGTTTTTTACTAGAATTTTCATTTAAACTTGCTGAAATATCATCAACAATTTCCGGGAACTTTAGATGTATTTTTTCAGTTAACTTTTTCCATTTATTATTGTTAAATATGTCAACAGGTCGAAAATGATTTGGTGATATGATTACATCACTTATCTATAAATAAATAAATTATTTATTTAACAGAATAAACTACTTGAAATATTTAATTAACCTTTTTTAATAATTTATTTGTCATGACGAATGAATAATAAATAATTGGAATTTTATAAAATGCCAAATTAAAAAATTATATGTGCTAAATCGATATTTGATCCTGATAATTATCCAAATGTTAAATATTTTTTTTATCACTGAGAATTTAATTTAATTTAGCTGTTTTTTTTTTTTGATAATATAAAATTTTAATTGTATGACTGAAATTTCTTCGATTGTTTTATTTTTAATTTTCATTATAAAAATTAATTAATTGGTTATGTTTTTCGAGGTATAATTGACATTTGATGTTATCAACTTTGAAATAAAATATTAATTAGCAAACTGAATGGTAAAAATTTGTGGATAATTAAATTAAAAAAAAAATATTATCGTAGTTTAATTTGTGTTATATTTTTTGCTGATGAAATTTTAAAATTAATCAATGTTATTTAATGAAAAATAATGTTAAATCATTCGTTCACTTATCGTACTTGTTGTCAAACTTGATAATTGATTTAACGAAAATTTAATACAAACCACAATATTATATTGTTAAATATTTCAAAGCCACCAGAATAACAATGGAAATTCAATATGTATATCTCAAGACTCGATCACAGTTTGGAAAGCAATGTATATTTGACGATTCTGGTGTTACAATAGAAGAAGACATTGTTCCAAATGCACAATTTAAAGCAGACTATATTGACAAAAATCCAATAAATAATGCTGTACAAAATTCAAAACAATTTGCTGTTCATGAGGTAATGTTAATGAACATTAATCTAAATAAAAACTAAATAAAATTATATTATTTTAGGTACAAACAGTTAGTGTTACATTTAAAGAAAATGGAATGAATCATACTGAAGGTGGTTGGCCAAAAGAAGTTAATATAAAAGATGAAGAAGCTGTTGCAAGATACAGAAGAAGAGTTGAAAAAAGTGATTCATGGGCACCACGAATGCGTAATTTAATGGAACCAGTTGAACGTTGTATTTTACAAAATAATTCAACAAATATATATGAAAATTTTTTTGATGATATGGTACCAACACAACTTGTACTACCTTTACATGTCAGGTAAATAAAAAAGTATACTTTTATTCAATAAGATAAAAATAAATTGAATTTATGTTTATAGAACTGTCAATGTCTATCAAGATCCACAAGATATTCCACGACCAATAACACATTTATCTTGGTCACCTGATCATGGACGAAGATTGGCAGTGTCTTATTGTTCAATGGAATTTCAACAAATTTCACAATTAAATCCATACTCTTTTATTTGGGAAATTGGTTAAGTATAAATATATTATTCAAAAAATTAAATTAACTAAATTTTAAATTAAAAAAATAATTAGTTTATATCAAATTTTATTTTATTTTATAAAATAAAAATAGTAAAACTTTTTAAAACTTATTTTGTTGGATAACACATTTCTAGTTTAATTTAATTATAAAAAAATAAAAAAACTTGTAGCTTGATGAAGTGAGTTTTCAGCAAGCACAAGCGATATAATTTTTATTTAGTCAACTGTAAATGGAGGTATTCAATTTAAAGTGACGATAAGTCCGTCGGGTAGAATCGAGTATATTATATATATATGACGATGACGATGATAAAAAAAAATATATAAAATATACTTTAAACTGGGATTTAGAGGATTCAAGTTAACATTTATTGAATGGTGAAAATTTTAGAAAATCCAAACAATCCATTCATGGCACTAAAGGCTGTTCATCCCTCGGTTACTATTGAATTTAATCCACGTGATCCCTCGATGCTTATCAGTGGACTTATGTCAGGCCAAGTTTGTTGCTGGGATATTCGTACTGGTAATACACCAAGTCAAATATCACATCCAAAATACAGTCACAAGTTTGTTTTAAATTTTTTAAATAAAATCCATTATCAACCACAACATGTTCAAGTGATTACCAAGCTAATTTACATATTTCACCTTTTTTTTTTTTGTAATTAATTCAAAGAGAACCAGCCAACTGTGCACTTTGGATTAATTCAAAAACCAATACAGAATTTTTTTCTTCATGTACTGGTGGTATTATTAATTGGTGGGACATAAGAAATTTACGTCAACCAAGTGAAACATTAATAATGGATATTGAAAATCCACAACGTGCTGATGAAGTTAGATCAATTGGTGTATCATCATTACAATATGAAACAACAATGGGAACTAAATTTTTAGCTGGTATGGAAAATGGTATTGTCATAAGTGCAACTAGAAAAGGTAAAAATCCAACTGAAAAGCTAGCATTGAGATTTGATTGTCATAATGGACCAGTTGTAACTGTAACGAGAAATCCATTTAGTACTAAAAATTTTTTAACAATTGGTGATTGGACAGCTAGAATATGGGCTGAAGATACAAAAGAAGGAAATCTCATGTCAACTAGGTTAAAAAAAAAAATAAATATAATAATTTTACATGAAAATAATAATAATAATAAACAAATTTACAGACAACATAGTAGTGCATTGACTGGTGGATGTTGGAGCACATCTAGATACTCAGTTTTTTATGTGATAAATGATGATGGAGTGATAGAAGTGTTTGATATTCTTGTGGGTTTGAATACTCCAGTAACAACAATTCGTCTTTGTGAAAATGGTTTAAAGGCCATCACTCCACATGAAGAAGGTAAATTTGTTGCTGTTGGTTGTGACAAGGGCACAGTGTATCTTGTTGAATCCTCACAAGCACTTACTACTAATGCTAAAAATGACAAGGCACTTTTAACATCGGTATTTTAATAATTTATATTTTAATTTATCAATTTTAATTGACAATAATTGGCAGTGATTATTTGTTTTTTTGTTAAAGTATTTGGAACGATGTAGTAGATATGAAAAAGCTGTTGATAATCGATTGAAAGAAACTAGGCTAGCTATACGTTTGAGTTATTTGGAAGATGCTGATATACCATTGACAACATCAAGAGGTTAATAATATAAATGTTTTTCACATTGAAAATATATAATATATTATTTATTTATTTATTTAAATTAAATACTAGGAAAAAATAATAAAAATCGAGCACGTAGTTTATCTGGACAAGGCATAAAAAAAGGTCAAGATGATAAAAAAATTGATGATAAAGCTAAAATTGATGAAAAAGAAAAAAAAAAAATAAAACATAGAAAAAGTAAAAATATTTGGGAATTGTTGGGTGATGCGGAACTTGCTGATGCTGAACGTCAGTACCTCGAGGCTGTTCATCAGGTCAGTGCCGATAACAAAATTTTTTTATTATCATTTTTTTTCTTTTGGCAAAAAAATGAAAAAAAAAAATATGAATCCTTTTCAACGATGGATAAATTACTAGTTAAATTTTTCAAGCTGGCTCAATGCTTGAATATTAAATGAGTTTTAAAAATAAAAGTAAAATAGAGATTTAAAAAATGAAAATAAAAAGTAAAAAATAATAGTAATAGATCCCCTTCAGTATACCGTTGAGTTTAGAGTGGTACTTTATCTCTTTTATATATATATATTTTTTTTTCAAACTTTGTTTGTATTTATCCCGTCAAATTTTCTGCCAAGGTCTTGTATTTATTCGTGATTTTTATTCAAGCCATTTACTTATGTATTTTTTATTTTTAATATATATAAATCTTTAGGAAATGGAAAAATATGCCGAGGCTACAGTGGCACTTGGTGATGTATCAGAGGCGACAGTCTCGACACTGGCACTTGAATCAAAAGATCCAGCTTTATTGAGAAAAAAAAAAAAATATGATTCAAGACGTAGCACAGTATCACGTTCAAAAGGACGTTTTAATAAAAATGATAAAATTGGAAAAATCAACAGAAATGAAGAGATTGTTATTGTTAGAGTTGATGATAATGGTGTACCACTTGATACTGATCAACAAACAGACTTTAAAGATGAAATTGACGAAGAGTATCAACACAACAATGATGATGATGATGATGATGATACTCAACAAGAGCAAGATCAAGATGAAGATGAAGAAAAAATATATACAATTGACAAAGAAATTCAAGATGATGTGGATGAAATACCAACTGATGAAATAGAAGATAAAATTTCTTTGAAAGAACACAATGAACCAAAATTAAATAAACCTTGTGGAGATGATATTTGTGATCCAATGATTTGTTGCCTTGATAAAATAGGTAGGTCAATAATAAAATTTGAAATATATACTCGAAAAATTGATTATTTAAATTGCATTTATATGAAGGTTTGATGATCAAAGTCATTTGGCTAGTTGCCTAAATAACCCAGTCAACTTGTTTAGTAATTTCACGCCTAGTAGAAACACAACACAATCTTTCTCACTTACTCTTAACTTTTCTCTCATCAACTTAATTAAAATTACTCTATGGTGTATATATCTATAGAGATTATATGTGCATGCACTGTGCACTAATAACTTTACCATATATTATCATCAAAGATAGTTTCATCAAGTTGCCTTGATACATAATTCTATGGATAATATTATACATGATTCTTACTACTAGTACTACTTGTGTTCAATCTTCCTTGATATACTTTAATCAAATTATAATAATATTGAAAAATTTACAATAGCTTTTTTCTTTTCTGTATTTTATTTATTTATTTTGTTAAATTTAGTAGATGAATTTTATGTTCCATCATGTTGAAAGCTTCTTTATTTTGATTATTTTTATCTTTCAGAATCAACGGTCACTTTGACAGATGAAGATGCTGAAAGCTTTAGCCAAAATTCTGATAAAGAAAAAAAAATGAATACAGCTATTGTTGAGATACTTGCTGATCTACCAAAAAATATTCTACCAAGTCAACTTGAAAATTTGCCATGTTATACAAGAAGTGAAAAACGTCAAATTTTATCAATAAAAGATGCACCACCATCAGTCTTGAAGATTGCTGTTAATGAAGCTAAACAACAAATTAAAAAAATTCAAGAAGCTCCTACAACTAAAAAATATACTGCCAGGCTTCGTTTGAATAAATACCAAGACAATTATTCATCGATAAGTAATGATAAGATAAAAAATATTAACAATGAAGGTGTTAAAAAGAAAATAGTGTTACCAAGAAAAATTAAAAAAATGAAAATTCCAAGTAAATGCCAACCGATTAATGATAAATTTGGATCTAAAGAAATTCTTGGTATTATTGGTAAGGACATTAAACTTGTTGATGATGCTGGGCCATCAATTGAAATGACAAAATTAATTGAATCATTGAAATACAAAGGAGATTATCCAAGAATTTCAGCTGTCAATATTGATGGAATTAAAAAGAATGATGATTAATAAAATTATTAAAATTTATTTTTAATTTATTTATGTTTCTATTATTAATTTAAATATATATAATTGCACAAATTGACGTTGTTGTTTAACAGATGCACATCAACGTCTGGCAGAATTGTCAACTCGAATGAAAAAAGTGTCATGAAAATTGAAACTTGACCTAATAATTCAAGTGCACACACAAGAGAAATTCAAATATAAAAAAAATATTGTAATTTTTTGCATGACAGCAAAGTATAAAAAAAAAAAAAATTAAGATAAGTAAATATTAAAAAAGCAAAATAGCATTTATGTGTATGAAAAAGTTTGTTTTTATATAATTTAAAATGTATAATAATAATACAGCAAATATTATACATGATGGAATAAAATTTTAGGTTGTAGATTTAGTGACTTTCAACATGTTGCATGAGTTTGTAAAATTTGTAGAGTTTGAAATAAATGTAACATGAATTTTAAACAAGTGAAAAATACACATGACTCATGTTGCAGATTATAAAATTATTTTTTAAAATCCATAGAGTACATTACATTGTTATTTGTACGGTAAAATTTTGCCACTGGCTTTACTTTGTATTGTGATATTCTCAGTGATGTTTAGCAAAATGAAAAGTAATATTTAATTTATTTAAAAATACTAAAAAGATGATTATATATATTTACTTTTCATGTGGAAATAATTTCATTCAAGTCAATTTAAATTATTACAATTGCTCCAGGTAATAGAAGGTATTTTTTTTTTTTTTTTTTGTTTAACTTTATTAAAAATATTTGAGAAATATATATTGTAAAATTTTAGCAATTTGAGGCAAGAGATTCTTTGGAGTTTTAAGATTGAAAGTTTGATATTAAAATTCATTGGATGGTATTTCATGGGTGATGGATGCCAACCTCATTTTATCATCTCAAAACAAAGCATGTCCATCAGGGTATTGGGGGAAAAAATTATAAAATGCAATTGGGAATAATAAAATATTTTTCAGCTGTTGAGAAATTTAATTACACCGGGTTTTAATAATTTTTACATTATTACATTATTAATTTATCAAAGCAATAAAAAATAAATATAAAAATTAATTATCATTAAAGAACAATTTAATAATAATTAAAAATATATTTAGATAAATTTATGAATTTTCATGCTCAAATAAATTTAATATTAAATATTAAAAATTAATTTTAAATATCAAAAACATTGTTCATTAAATTTTCATTTATTTGATGAACTAAAAAAAGACGGTTTCAATAAAAATATTTTAACCATTTGACTTAAAAAATAATAATAAAATTTTAATTAAAAAAAAAAAG
>MKYW01000030.1:334709-352377 GCA_015776835.1 Aphidius ervi | reverse complement strand
TTTTTTTTTTTTTTTTTTTTTTGAGTTTAATCTTTCTCTATGGTGCGCATCAAGCGGAAATGTAGACCACCACTTTCCATTTAGGGGAAACTCACGAGTCGGCAACTTCGCTCCATAACTCACGCAAATCCTGTACTCAAACCATCTACAATTCACAAAGGTCCTACAGTTGTAGAGATCCTGAATGTGTTTCCTTTTTCTCGCAAATAAAAATAAGCCAAAAAGCATTTTTTTTATTTAAAATAGCTAGTGTAAAAAAATAACATGATTGTAGTGATATTAATGGAGAGTAATAAAATATATACTGTCTTTCTCTTCCATCAACTTTTTTCAATCAAATTATAGAAAGCATTGAAGCAGTACACTCAACATATTGTGTCCAGCAAATTGTTTATCTCCATATGTGTTTGTGTGTTTACAGCGAAGCAGCATTAAAATTTTATGAATAAATTAAACAAGCCAAGATGTGTTTGTGTATTGTAAGATCGTTGAATCAACAAACTTTTGAGTATATAAACTCGGACAAATGGGTTAATTAAAGTCCTCTGGTATATGAATTTCAGGGACAACTTAAATTTTCATAAATTTTAAAACATGCCTGAAGCATTTCATTCTCTCTCTCTCTCTCTCTCAACCACAACTTACCCATACTTTTTGTTTATAACGTAAACTTCAAAGCGTCCAACCAATAAAGCTCCCTTATCTTCACAACATTTTACTAGATAAATTTTGTTATAAAGTTTTATCCAGTATACTAACCTGCAACAAAAAAAAATACCAATATGATTAGTCAAATATTTTTCAATCCAAAAGAGAAAATAAAATACAAATTATATATTCTACTGGTTATTTTGTTCAAAAAAAAAAATACTACACAGAATCTTTTTACAATATGAACCAAAAATTATATTTGAGGGTTCAAGTCACCCTAAAAATATAGTCGACCCTTCGATGAAAAAAAATACAAGCAAAATGAAAGCAAAAGAAAATTTTGTCTTTTATTGATTTCACACGAAAAGTTGGCATTTATTTGTTTATTTTAGTTTTTTTTTTTTTCTATTCGTATTATTTATTTGTAGCTTAGTGTTTCAAAATGTGCGTGTTGATATTATTTTTATAGAAGGGCAGAGAGGGAGGGAAGGTTTAGGGTTGCCATATGTTGTTACTGAGCAAGTCATGGGAGTTTTATTAAAACGACGTAATATAGCCAAAAGAGAAAGAAAAAAAAAGGTAGTACAGGATTCAACGTGTGGTTCAAATCACCCTTAGTAATCTCAATGTATTTTCCCCGTTCCCTTTTTCCTTGCTTCAATGTGTTCAAATGGTCCTGAAGCCATTAAGAGGCCTAATATTCGCAAACTCCCTCGTATAACTCCCCTGCAACTCAGATATATCCTGAGCCAACCTACACCCAAACCCTTCGATACACAGCCAAACCTTTGTGTGTTGTTGCAATATAATAATATCTCAGTGTATCATACTGGTGAGCTTGAAACATCAAGTCAACCTACAACAGCAACAGCAGCAAGTGCATGTGTTAACTAATGTATATATATATACATTCATTGTCAAGGCTATAAATACCTTGTGCACACATTTATCAAGGTAATTTTATTAAAGTTGCTCTGCACACATAAACACACATCACTTGGAATATCTTTAATAAACTCTCAAACATTATTCATGTTTCAAGTTATATTCTGTTTATGTCTTTTGTCTTGTAAAACTTTTCAATGCTCATTATAAAACTTTGTTGCTTCAAGTTTTTTAATATCAAAATACCATATAATATTAAATTTTTATAAATATGCATATTGTTTTTTAATATTCACAAAGAATTTTTAAAGAATAATTAATTTTTTCATTTTTATTAATAACAGTTGTTTTGTTTATTTATTTTTTAAATATATATTATATGTATATTAAAAAACAATCGTGTTTTTAATATTTAATTTAAATATTTAAAAAAAAATTATCATGAAATTGTGGGAAAATGGATTTTTGAAACTTTTTTGGTGAAATTTTAATTACAAATTCAAGTCTCGTTTGGTCTGTTTTCATCGTGAGTTGAATGACAAGTACGATAATAATAATAATAGAAAAAAAAAGCAGCAGCAGCAGCAGCAGCAGCAATATCTATTTTCTCACTAGGCAATTCTTGATGAAGATTATCATCAAAAGTTTTGAGTTAAATGAACGGTCGCATTGCGGTGTAACAGAGCAACATGAAGTTGATTTTTTTTTTCTTTTCGTTAAATGTAATCACACTAAAATAAGTATTATAGAATCAAGGGTAAAAAGGAAATGAAGAAAATTAGAAAAAGGAGGAAGTATAATACTATATCCCAAGGGTGATACGATAATACTCTCTCTCTCTCTCTCTTTCTCTCCTGCTCTCCTTCTCTCTCTCTGAGTTGATAAATATTCGACGAAGGGTATATTAATGAGAGTTTCGTCAGCTTCTATTTCTTAGATGCAGCATTTATACAAATGGTATAGCCAACAACCCTCTATAAAGAGCTGAAAGTTGGACAAGTGACTTTTTAAAGGGGGTTCTAGTAAAATACTAGCTTTGGCTTTGTAGTTTGAGGTAGTAAAACTGAACTCGAGATAAAAGTTCTCACAATGACTTCTATGTGATACCACAGAAAGGCTATCATGAAATACATAATGCTTTTTTATTTTTTCATTTTTGTCATTAAGCTTTATTTTCAAAACTAAAAAGCACTAAATCACAATTTTAAAATCCCCCCAAAAAAAAAAAAAACAAAAACTTTTTATTTTGATAGCATATATTTACCATCAAAAAAAAAAGTTAAAAATAATTTTTAAATATACAATAAATTAATGATAATTATATTTAAATTTTATATATGACCGACTTTAATAATTACTAAAATTATTATTGGGGTCTAAAAATAAATAACATTGACAAGCTGAGTAAATAAAATGATTAAAAAAAAATATAAATGAACCTTGCAATGTTGAAATATTTAAATGTACATTATCATCATCATTGAGATAATAATCTTTCTGACATCGATGATATAATTTACTCTATAAAAATATATAATATTTTTAATATTCTCCCAAGGCAATATTGAAAATTTACTTAACAAAATTATTGTTATTACTTGATGAAAATGGAAATTTTTATAGAGGAAAAAAGAGATAATTTATTGCGAGTCTAAAAGTGCACATCAAACGATCGATATTGTATATTTACATGTGATGGAAAAAGTTCACATGGCCAGAAGCATTGTTTGATATTGGAACTTGCGTTCATCTGATTATAATTTTGTATCCATCATGTACACACACACACAGTCCTCAATAAACAGTCATAAATTTATTACTCGAAAATTATTGTGTGTGTGTGTAGAACATTGAGGTTTTGTATTAGTGACAATTTATCAATGTTCTACATCTTTTTAAAGAAAAAAAAATAGAATTTTTTATAAAATAAAAAATTGATTATATCGAAAAAGTTTTTGTGATGATGGTGACTAGATAAGAGTGTTTGACTTTCAAGTTGAAACACGTTCGATAAGTCGAGCTCAGTGTGTAAAAAGACAAACTAGTACAGAGGATAAGGTTCAACCACATGATACTTTCTAATAGTTAATAAATACACTTGGATAACATCAATATAATCTTTTAAAACAACTTTACAACAAACTGGAACATCACTGACTCAATTTTACTTTTTACTTTTTGTATCACGCCTCTCTAACAGCTTCAATAAAACTTTTTTTAAAAAACATATAAATTTAACTGTTAAACATTTAATAAAGATTATATTTTTTTACAGTATTNAAAAAAAAAAAAAAAAAAGGAAAAATTTATATACACGACAGTAAAAAGTGAGAATTAAAATCTTCGTTGTTAGAATTTTTTTAACACAAACATACTTTAAGTGTCGGAAGAATAAAAGAATAATAAAAAAAAATAAAACAAAAGTTTTAAAAGAAAATTACAGTTGAATATATCAACATGTCCTTTTTTCTGAAATTGTAGTAAATTAGTTCGTGCTCAACAACTTTACCTACAAATATAACATTCTATTTTTAACTGTGTATATTTTTAAAAATTCTTCAACATATATTTTTCAATTCTACAATTATTTTTCTATTTTTTTTTTTTGTTATCCACACTGCCAGCCTAATTTGAGGGGTGAAAGAGAGTAAACCTAATATAAATCTTTTCGTAGGTTAACCATATTTCAAAAGCACCCTTGCCCATTGCACAGGTTAACATACAAAATTTAGTGGGGTAGTATACAAAGCTCACCACTCTCGTATGTTTTTTTACCCTCCAAAAAAAAATTAAATAAATAAAACACAGAATACACGAAAGAAAAAAATAAAATAAATGAACGCCAAAAGCAGAGATGCGATGATATTGATTTTTGTTTATATTTTATTTTCTTTTGAAGGACAAATGTAAAATGTCAATCAACTTTAAGTAAATTATAGAAAGCATTATTGCATTGTGTGTAGAAACAGTAAGAAGAATTTAAAATGATGAAATTTTCTTTCAACATGTAGAAGGCTAATGTGAATGTCACGCTCTACTTTGTAGCACGTGTGTATTTTACTTTTCCCAACTTGGGTCAAGAAAATTCAATTTTCACTGGTACAGCCATTAGTAGTGGTAAGCTTGTAAATACATGTTGCCTTTTCTAGATGTTGACTTAAATTAATATATACATGTGTCCTTGACTCGACTGTAATTATGCAGTTGGTTTATTAAATTTTGATAAGATGATACACCAAAAAATTGGACATTTTCCAACTGGCCGAGTTAAGAAATATTTTCAACAATAAAAAAATATATATATTTAAAAATGAAAATAAATTTAGGAAAAGGCTTTGAATTAATTGAGGTAGTCATAATTAAAATTACTATTGAATTTTAATTGATGAAATAGGATTTAAAAAAAAATTGATGATGAATTTCTGTTGAATATTTGATTGGCTAGATTTAAAAAAAAAATATAATTTAAAAGTGAGTTTATAATGGTTAACTTTGATGTTAAAAAAATTAAAAGTATAATTATTATCAACTTTATTTGTATATTATAATTTTATGGATGATAAATTTTCAACCGCAAATATTAATTACATGAAAAATATATATTGATTACGTAAAAATATTGTTACAAAATATCTTTAGTGTAATTTTAAAAATACCGGTGTGTGTGTGTGTTTTAGATAAATATATAATAAATAGTATTTTTTTGTGAATGGCAATAAGGAAGATGTGAGAATTTAAGTAGTGAAAGCGTTGGGTAAACCCAAGAGTCTAAAGTGTCGGATAAAATTACACGGCAGTTGTTAGTTCTTACAGTAATTATGAGGGTCCTCTTTTTCACCTTCATATTTAACCACAAAATTTTCATTTTAATAACATGTAAAAAAGATTTAATTACCACACTGTCATCCACAATTTAATTCAATAAAAATGAAATAAAAAACCATCAAACTTTTGACAGCTTGATTAATGAAAAATAAAAAATATTTTAAACAATAAATTTATCCTGATAATAGTATAAAATAATCATCAAATTATTGAGTAATTATTATGAAAAAAAAAAATATTTCAATGAGGAAAAAAATATATAAAAACTGGTTTTTATAAATTATTTCTCAATGCTAAATTAAATGATAGCCGCGTTTATCCAAGTACAAAAAGATTACGATAAAAATAAATATATAAATTGTTCAATGAACAAGTATTTTTTTTAAACAAAAAAANTATTTCTCAATGCTAAATTAAATGATAGCCGCGTTTATCCATGTACAAAAAGATTACGATAAAAATAAATATATAAATTGTTCAATGAACAAGTATTTTTTTTTAAACAAAAAAAAATATATAAAGGACAAATGCGAAAAAAAAAAAATAACAATAGTAATTTTAATATCTTCGTTTATATTTCACATGCACCTCATTGCACATTTATTGCGAACTTGACGGCACATACATATATTGCTGGGTCATGTTGCTTGATATATAAAATGAAAAAAAAAAAATAATAAAAACACAATGATAATAGAGATAAGAGAAATCACTGAGCCGAGAAAATATGAATTGCAAAAATAATCTGGAATGACGTAAATGACAATCGATTAATGTTTGTGTATATCAAATAATTTATTTATTTATTTTTTTCTTCTATTGTTAATAATAAAATGCATATCAATGAACATGATGCATCATTTTTCATGACAATGACAAGATAAAATCATATATTTAAATATACAATGAATAAAAAAATTATGCAATATGTTCAAGTTTCTCTCGTATGTTTAATAAATAATTAAATAAAAATTGTTAATTTATTATTTAAAACACGCAAAAACTTCATTAACAAATATACAAGTATTTTTTTATTTTTCTTGGCTGTCAAAGAAACAATAAATAAAAAAATTAATGATAAATTTAAAGAAATAAAAATTGAATAATCAAAAAGATAAATATGTATTTGTTTTTTTTTTTATTATTTGGGAGTTGGCCAAAATCTTGATTAAAAAAACTTATCGAAAAACCAATAATAGAAAAAATAAGGAAATATATATTAAATTGAAAATTTATTTATTGTATAGAAAAAATTATTGTAGATTTAATTTAAAATCAATTGGCAATAATTATTGTGTTCGTTGAATTGAACCCGGGGGTGGTCTTGATGCTGAATTTAAATTAATTAAATATAAATTGATAAACGACCAAAAAAAATAAATTAATTAATTCTTTTTTTAAATAAAATAAATACATTTGTTAAAAATATATTTAAATAATTTAAATTAAAATATTTCTACATGATTTAAAAAAATTATTATGGCAATTTTTTCCTCCGAAAAGTTTATTTTTTCCTCTGAATTTTCGTTTTCCATTTTGTGTTATTATTATTGTTAATTTTAGAATAAAAAAAATTTTTTATATGTTTATTGTGTGACATAAAGTTTAAAGGATGTACAGAAGTTTATTCTGTAGACAAAAACAACGGGATGTTTCTCGTGGTAAGTTGACTTTGCTGTACCTCAGCACGATGCTGCATGGAATTTGAAAGTAGACGGGTGACAATGGTGATATTACATTCAGTCAAAAAAAAAAATACGCTAACATCAGCTACATAACCACCACCACCACCACTATTACTACTATCACCATGAACCTTTTTTTTTTTATTTTTTCATATCATTTTTCGTTTATTTCATCTTTTTTACCGATATGTCTTTCAATTCAACTTTTTTTTGCCACAAGCACAGGAATATGCACAGCAGTGTAACATCACAATGCAGATATATTTTTCACATCTATTGTAAGAGGAAAAAAAAATCATACAATTGTATTCTATTGTGTATATTTTCATGTAAAAAAATATAAAGCTAAACTACAGTGAAATTGAATTTATCATTTCCAAAATTTCAAGGAATAATATTTCATTTTTTTTACTTAATAAAATTAATTTCAATTGCTATTTTAGATTAATAATAATAATATATAAAATTTAAAATAAAAATAAAATAAAGGTTTATTTTTATCAAATGTCGCTTTTAAAAAATAATGAAAANAACGTTTGAAACAAGAAGCTTATCTATTATAACAATCATCATAGTGTTAGTGTCAAGGAGTAACAATGGTTGACGTTTAGAAGTTTTTTTCTTGACACATACCATCTATCGTTTGTTACAAAACGTTGTCTGATGGATATAAACAAATTTTGTTTAATTCAAGATTTTTTGTTTCTTTTAACAAAACAATTATTATTTTTATTAAATATTTTATTTCTTTTTTCAAAAAGTATATTGCCAAGAAGTTTATTCCTACCGTCAAGAAATATTCTTCTTTTTTTCATCAAAAAATTTTCTCAGTGTATATATATATATATCCGCATCCATTTATTTCAATTGCAGAGTTTCCGAAACATGATTGCACGATGATATCAATTACAACAAGTCAACGATCTATTATATTCTCTACAATTTCCAATAGCCATTGGTGAAATATATATAAGTTTGATTTGCGCAAGTCACATGGACTATTGAAACTTTAACCATCATCAACATGGATTTATAGAATATTGTATTTGCAAAAGAGCCACAATGATGCATGTTCAATAATAATAATAATAGTATTATGACTTTGATCATATTTGGCATCATTATAATTTATAGTCATCTTGAATATGAACACTCATCCAAATGACAAATGAATTTCGAAATAATAATCTACTCGAAATGCTTTTTATAATTTACAAACTGATTATTAATTAATTTTTGAGTTGTAATTATATTAAATATTACAGCTTTGATATAATTATTTGTTGCTAATTGCAATTATTATTTGAATTGTTATTTATTTATAATAAATTAAGTTGATTATTTTAATTGTTTTTATTTTTAAATTTAAATTATTTAGAAATATTTCTGTACTAAACAGAGAATAAAATATTTGAAATCAATTTACACAATCAATTTTTATTTTTAATTTTAAACTTGAAAATTAAAATTTAAAGATAATTGCTAAATAGTAATTGTATTAAATTTGAATAATTAATTTATTAGAATATTTATTTTCTTTAAATTTAAATTTTTTAAAATATTAAAATTATTTTCATCAATTTTAAAAAATATTTCTTATCAATGGAGAATATTATATTTGATGTTAATTTGAATGACAAGTTTTTATTTATTATTTGAAATTTTATAATTAAAACTATAGAAAATTTAATGAGAAACAAAAATTGTATAGAAATTTCATTAAATATATAAAATTTACAAGATGTTGATAATTATTAAAATTATAATTTACTTTTTTTTTCAATTGTTATTCAATCAAATAATTCAAAATAAATTTAAATTTTGTTTAGCTTGAATAATTAATTTGTTAATAATTTTTCTTATGAATTTTTAATTAAAAAATTTAAAAAAAATTGTATTAAAGATATAAAATTTTCATTTTTATATAGACCTAAATTTAATGTTGAACTTAAAATATCCAATTTTTTAAGAAAATAATATAAAAAAAAATTATCTTGTACAATATGAAAATGGATACTTGCAACATGAAAACCAAGCAATATAATCTTGAACCTTAACTGGCGTCAGTATGGCTAGCCAAAAACGAAATTCAGTCGAGCTGGTTTTTCTATACATATATATATGTATTCAGTGCATTCCGTTATCGCAATACTACATGACTCTTCTCCAGGCCTTTCAGTGCCATCAACGAATTGAGCCAAAAATATTTTATGTACCTTGGACTTGGTTTTAAATAATTTTTTCCTTTATTTTTCATTTATTTTATTTATTTCTTATTCTTGTATTGTTCCCGCAGTTGAAATATTACATATGTAAGTCATGCTTAAAGAACATCTTTCGAATAATTTCATGAAAAGAAAAATGCAAAAAAAAAAAAAAATTAGAATGCTTNATCGCAAGAAAAAAAAAAAAATGAAGATGAGGGTTTTATGGCACTTGACGTTCATTCAACCCCTCAAAATATCGATCCAGTCTTGAAAATAGATGAGCAATTTTCAACGAGTAACTAAGTCCAACTACCACCACACCTGCACTCGTGAAATAAAAAAAAAACCAGCAAGCTCAGTGCTAAGATGATAACTAAAAGAAGAAAAATGAATTCTACATGGTTCATCTTGGCTTTATTCACAAGCCAGTTGATTCAAAGATTTCAAATCAATTCCAATCCATCTTGAATGTCAGCTTATGCCCAATAATTTCTGGATTTTCTATTGAATATTTTTGCTCGAAAAAAAAAAAGTCCAATAAATGCAGTTGGAATTTTAGTAAAACAAAAAATTTCAATGTAAATTTATGGTTACAGTTAGAGCTACATAGGTTATAAATATCAGCCATATAACTTCACCAATGTTTCACATTAAATTAACCAGAAACATACTCTATCCGTTGCACAATTTGAAAAGCCAGAAATTCAAAGCTCTATTTGGAATAAATAGCTAGACTAAATTTCGTGAGAATAGTCAACCATGTGTCTGTATATTTCCAAGTAAAATTTTATAGATGTTAAATCTCATTCAAAGTTATAAAAGCTAATTAATAGTTAATACCTCCAATAACATTAATGTCACACATAAATATATTTATCTTTTTTTTTTTTCGTCAAGTGATATATACATTCAAAATTTTCCAACTAAATTTATATATTTTTTTTATATTATTTTGTTCACAAATAAACCCAGTATAAATATAAAACTTTTTTTTTTATTGATTACAAAGTTTTCCACGTCATCGTTGTGCAGTTTAATAAATTGAGCACACCCAGAAGGCTAATAACACGTTATTTATTATTTTTTTTTTCTTTAAAAAAAAAGCACCTCAGAAAATAATTATTCATCATCAAAAATTACATTTTTTGTTAATTAAAAATATAAAAATAAATCTGCACCCTGGGACATTACCACTGCATTATGCAAAAATTTTATTTTAATATTAAAATTCACAAAAATATTAAATTATTTTTTCAACTAAAATTTAGCGTAAATATCAATTTATCAAAACAATATAAAAGTAAATTATACATTGAAAAAAAAAAACAATACTTTTGTTTGACATTGTGTAATGCTAACTAGAGCATGATTTTAAATTTCCATTGTTGTTATAAATTTTAATAAATAAAATGATGTAGAGCTTTCATCAATTGATAATTCAAAAATTATATATTACATTGTATCTCTATTTATTTTATAAAAATGAGTTTGAAAATTAATTGGCCAACTGTGACATCAAATGATTCATTGTAAATTGTGGACAGTATATCAAAATATAAAATAATTTAAAAAATAATCTACAAGGCAATAATAATAATAATGATGTAAATTTATCTTTGATTATTGGATAGAGAGTAAAAGAGAGAAAATGGTCTTGATGGTTAAAACAATGACCTCGATAGATATATAACGACAGTACTGATGTACTGATTTCAATTATTAATTAAATTGAACATGATGCTTCATTAACAGTCATGTCTAGAGGCATTGAATATTAAATTTCAAACTTTGTAATCGGCTCAATAATTGTCATTTCATCAACCATTCACTTGATCATTTTTACATTAATAAAATAATAAAAAGTCAAGTTATTATTATATATGTGGATACTAATTAAAATATTATTTAATCATGTTTGTCATTGCGTGTTGAATGACATTCATTGATTTTAGATAATCAAGTAAAAATAAAAAATAATTTTAATTTACATTTCGTTGAACATTCTTTACAATAATTTCAATTTCAATTTCATTTTGCAAAAAAAAAAATTACACATACGTAAATGCTGCCAATAAAATCGACAATTTGATAAGAATCGAAATCCCTATTTGATGGTAAATGACAGACATTTGAGAATACAAGGGTAAAATTTTCCTAGCAATTGTCCCTCGATTACCCTGAAAATTGTAACCAATAAAATTATATCACGCATGAATGACTCGAAAAATTGCTATATAAATAATAATTTTTTTTTACCATATATAATTTTCATTCAATTTAATTAAAAAAAAAAAAATATTATTATGCAACAATAAAGTGTGTAAATTATTTTCAGAATAAGGAAGGTCTATTTTATTTATACAAAGTATATATAAGAGTTGTAAAAAAATCTCATTAAGAAAATTAGAATTTTGTTGTTATTTTTTTATGATTATATCTATATTATTATTTTTTCATGATGTAATTTAATTTAACAAGTTGGTATATTATGAATGAAGATGTTGAAGGGTATTTTATATTTTACTGGGTCGTCGCACATTGGAATGAACATGTTGGTGTGGATACACAGCTGTTATATTGATTTATTTTTTGGTTTAATTTAGTGGATATTTTATGGGGATGCAAATATATATATGTGTGTGTTATTCTAAAGTACTGTGATGCAACTCGTCCTTGTCAGGACAACCTGTTGATCTTTTGGTCATTGACCAGTGCACTCAAAGTGCAAAAGCCAAGATATATAGATAACAAGAGAGAAATAATTTGAAAAATAAAAAGTGCAAATATATTATAAAATGTTTAACAGGTAAACTGAATGAAACTTCTTGAAGCAATTTATCATCAAGATGAATATTTCAAATTCATATTTAATTCTGACATCTTTGCCCATAAACTTACACATTTAAATTATTTATTTATTGTTAAATAAACATTGGGTTGTTAAACTAAAACGACAAAATATTTCGTCAAAATTTTTAACAACAAAAATTATTTATCTCAAATAAAAAACACGTTACGCTATAATGTTTTCCATAAAACAAAAAATATAAAAGCTAAAAACTTTTGTTTCACCGACAACAACAATTACACAGTCATTATTATTAAAATAAACATTTAAAAAAAAAAAATAAAAGAAGAAATTTAAAAAAATAAATCCCATGGCATTGTGTTACACGAAAATAAATGAGTTGTAATTTAATAATCAAAAATAAAAATTGAGCTTTTTTTTTTCATAAGAGGTTTTAAATTAGTGGGTACAACAAAAATGGATAAAATTTCCGAGGTCGTTATCTTACCAACTTGAATAACAATAATAATAATTTTTAAACATTCTGAGAATCAGATCAAGTCAAATGATTGCTAAATGGTTTTATTGTCTATATTTTTTTCTCTCAACAAAGTCATTATAATTTTTTTATTGTTATTATTTAATAAAATATTATTAAATTTTGTTCATTAAAATATGAAAAAAAAATATAGTCAAGGTAAAATGATACCTCATTGGATCATCAGTTTGAGTGAATAGAAATATTAAAAATATATTAAAATTATATCCAGTTTAAAATATATATAATTTATTTCCTCATTGAAAATAGAATTAAAAAAATATTAATAATAATAATAGCGATTATGAAGAAACTCGTTTACCTTAGTAACCAGTCCAGACAAGTTTTAAATCACCTTCCGTAACCTGGTAACCAGATCACCGAGTTGGACAATTTCCAAAGTGATTTTATATATTTTATATTTTGCATATTGAATAGCGTATTTGTTAATTTTCCAAACTACGACTAGATAGATAAGATTCAAGTACACAATTATCAAAGTAAATAAATTGTTGAGTAAATAAAATACATTGTTTATCTAGCATCTATTTCATCCGTTAATTAATTTTATTGTTAAAAAGATAATTAAATTTCGATTAAATATATCATCACTCGAAAGAGATAGATATATTATTTTTTTAATTTTAAATTTTAGTAGTTTATTTTAATGATGATAATAATTAGTTAATTACTCATTTACAAATATATAAATATTAAATTCATAATATTTTAATTAAAAAAAAAAAAGAATAGTCTTTGGTTTGAATTTTCGACGCACACCGTGACTTTGATTAACGATCTAAATTTTCAATCGATTTGAATTTATTATAATTTTTAATTTAAATATTTAAAATACTATAATAAATAATTAAAAAAAATATTTTTTTTTTAAAATATATTAATTAGCTTGTCGATTTGTGTTTTTATTTTTTTTTTATTTCTAAATTAAGCTCGACAAGCTTTTGTCATAATAAAGCCATTGACACGTTTCTTGGTTATTGATATTTTTTTCGTTATCTATATTGCCTCGTTAATTTTGTGTCAAATAAAAAAAAATATAGCTAAAAAAATTAGCTCAAGGCAATATATACAACTTTTTTTTTTTTTTATTTTTCTTTTGTTGTTTATTTTAGTAAATAAGAAAAAATATAAATTATACACGTTCGTTTTAGTCTATCTTCTTTTGAAATATATATTTTATATATTTTTGTTTTTTTTTCATTATTGTCTTGTGTTTATCCAACGAGCCCAATTTTTTTTTCTCGTTGATAAAATTCATGGCGACATTAAGCTTTACGTATATCATAACTTAAATCTCCAATATCTCGGTTATATTTTTTTTCATCTGTCTATATGTCTTGCTCGTTTACTCGGACATTTCCAAAAATGAAAAAAATAAATAAAAAGTAACTCGACAAATGAATGACCGACACGCCCTGTGTGTTCATGCGTGCCAATAAATTCAGAGTGCAATTGGTTTATCATAGTATGTCTGTTTTTCTATGTGCTGAAGAATAAATTTACGAGCTTTTTTGTTTGAAAAAAATAATTTTTAAAATACACTGAATAGAACACAAAAAAAAAACAGGTAAATATTCAAGTTTTCATCATTTTCTGCTCAGTAAAAATATTTTTTTTTTTCCTTTTTTTNAATATTCAAGTTTTCATCATTTTCTGCTCAGTAAAAATATTTTTTTTTTTTCCTTTTTTTTCTGCTTTCTTTACACCATGCATAATAATAATAATAATTTTTTGTAAAAATATCTTTTCTATTATTCTAAAAGATATAAAATTATATTTTTATTTTACATAAACTTTTTATTTCAAGTTAAAATGAGATGATAAAATTTACTTTTAACTGCTAATTTAATTTGAATATTTTTTTTTATTTAAAAAATCATAAAGAGGATAGGATTAATAATAAACATATTTAGTGAATTGATAATTGAATAAAAAAAAATATACAAGCACTTTAATGATTGAAGACATTTTAGAGTATGATGATGAATAGATCAAAGGATACTTTAAACTCAAAAATAAATCGTAAAAGTTGGTCAAATTTTAAGGCTGATTTAACGAGACGTATCTCTAAAATGTACACATCAAAAGACTGGACATAATTTCCATCACAACTTTAACATTAACCACAAAACTGTAGTCATACTTTTCACTGTAATAACTCATATTTGGCATTAAAATATTTTTTTTTAATTTTTATCCTCAGCATCAGACACACAGTGGATTAAAATAAAAAAAAAAAGGAAAAAGCTTTTATTACAGAGTTTACTTTTCTGCATTTCATCTTTAAAATAGCATTGAGTTAAAAAAAAAAAAAAGCTCTTTACTCGACAATTTTTTAAGATTAATCTTCTTTTCTGTAATAATTTGAAGTCATTATTATTATAATGCTTTTTTTTTTTATCAATAAAAAAATAAAAAGTAAATTTTTATGGATAATTTTATGGAAGCGTGCTTTTATTCTGAATATAAAATGATAATTTTTTTTTTTTAATGAATAATTGAGATAAAAAAAAATATAAAAAATCAATTAAATACTTGTGAAACTAGATATAATATATAAAAGCTTTGTAAAATCAAAAGAGACAAGGTGTACAAGTGGAAAAATGAGCCTTGATTTTAAAAATAAAAAAAAATTAAATTTACAGAGTAAACCGATCATCCTGGTATGCCATTGGTGCTTTTATATTTGACAAATACCATGTATAAATAAAAAAAAAAAAGCAGCAAACTTTTATTGCATACTATTAAAAAAATATAGTAAAAACATATATCCATCCCTAAAGTCTATTTATTTATAGAAAAAAAATTTTTACCATTCACTGAAATTTGTGTAAAAAAATTGTAAATAAAAATCAATGATTCATGGTGAGTTGGAAACAAGAAAAAATTAAATAAATAAAAAAATCGTGACTATTTCAAATATCGTTAAAAAATAAATGAATCAAAATCAATCATGAATGGATACAAATATAATGTAGCATTCACGTTGTAAATTGGATTGAAATTTATTGAAAATAAAAAAATAGCAAAGAGCTTTAACAACGTATAAATAAATGAATGTAAGTTTTTACAGTCAGCAAAAATTATAGACAAATGTATTGATGTTAAATTTAAAGTAAAAAAAAAATATTTAAATCGAAAAAGGTCGTTAGCCAGGAGTACAATGAAAAGACTAGACGAGACTTTACCATAGTCGTTGGTGGTGGTGGTGATGGTGGTGATTCAACACAGTCAAAAACTTTTGAGGGTGTAGGTTTATTGTTCAACCTCAGTATATTATTAAATAAATATAATGAAAAAATTTTCCATGGAAAAGTCAGTTCAATAACACACCCTATAAAATTTGGCTTTTACAAAAATTCATTGAACCTTTTTTTCTTATTTTATATTTGTTGTTGGTTTTTTTTTTTTGTCATAAATTAAATTCAATATGAATATAGTCTAGAATAGTATGTTATACCACAATTCATCATTCACACACATATACAGCATTATGTTCAACGACCCGTTCATCCATAAATACATTCATACAACTTTACAAAAAAAAAAAATAAATAAAAATGTACAGAAGAAAAAAGAAAATGTAAACTTGGTGATAAAAAAATTGTAAGAATAAAAAATGAGCTGAGAATAAAGATAATACATTAAAGTCAATAATTCAAGTGTATGAATTAATCAGCTATAAATTTACTTGTCGGTTTTATATAAATTTAAATTTATAAAATTTTAAATTATTAATGAATTTTAAAGTTGTTCAAATCGATAATCAAAAATTAATATTAACATTTTTGAATATACTTTTTAAAAGCAACAAAAACTTTAAATTTTCATTAGCAAAATTATATTTTAATAAATTTAATTTAATTAGAAATTTATATATAAGTTAATAAAGTTAATAAAATTATATAATTTTTTTATTTTTCTCAGTATAAAATTTCATTTAATAATTGTTAAATATTCGAAGAATAAAAAAAAATTAAATGGTTTTATTATTTCTGTAATAATATCATTTAATTTAATTTTTTTCAATTTATAAAATTGGTTTTATATACAGAGACTTGTTATTTTCCAACTGACCAAAGTCATTAAAAATACAATATATACTTGATAATTATATTTTTTTATTAAAAGAATATATTGTTTTATTTTTTATATAGTTTGAAATAAAATTGTTTGGTCTAAATCCCAGAGGGCAGTGAAAGAATCGTGTGAAGTTTAAATTGCTACATGGCTAGTTGAAAAGCAAAGAAATAAAAAAAGTAGAAGAAAAAAAAAAGACAACTGATGGCTCTTGGCAAAAAGACGTTTGTCCCGAAAATTGTCGGGGCGAAAAACTTGCACCATTGACATCAGCTGGACCAGTTGGTTATGGCTAAACTCGTAAAAGTTAACGATCTTCAAGTACCAATGAAATGTTCGTAAACGATAACACAAACCAATCATTCAAAACTTTAACAATTGATTTCAAATGAAAAAAAATTATCCCAATAATACACACACAGTTCAAAAAAAAAAATTCTAAATAACTTATTGACATTTTTTTTTTTGCTTATCATTTAAAAAAATCATATAATTTCAAGTTTGAATTAAAAAATTGATTATTTATTTAATGAAAAACAATATCTAGATTCTAGTTGAAAATTAAATTGAATTTTCAAATATAAAATTACTATTATTATTTCAATAATATTTTTGATAAACTATGTCAACTATAGAGTGATATATAATCACTGGTAAACGTGGTTGTATACGATAGGAAAATCTAGAAATCTATATCCACAATATGGACAACATAAACGTCATATACATTTTCACTACAACAAATTTACAGAATGGATATTGAGTAAGTACTTTATACACCATGTAGACACTTAAAGCCGCATATATATACACACAAATAACAACCTTAAGTGGCCCCAGGTCATGGGGCATTATATTGTACTGCTGAGCAATC
The DNA here is from genome assembly GCA_015776835.1 of Aphidius ervi. Taxonomy (NCBI): domain Eukaryota; kingdom Metazoa; phylum Arthropoda; class Insecta; order Hymenoptera; family Braconidae; genus Aphidius; species Aphidius ervi. Next base: position 334,823 of record MKYW01000030.1, on the reverse strand, counting down.
GATTCGACATGCCCACCAAACAATTTGCCATCGTAAGTCATCATGTATTCTAATAAATTTCTTCAATGTAATCTTACCCCAAATTTTATTGACAGTGTATTTTTTTTTTTTTTT
>MKYW01000030.1:322214-334406 GCA_015776835.1 Aphidius ervi | reverse complement strand
AAAAAAAAAAAAAAAAAAAAAAGTATAAAGAATTTTTAAAATGTAATAAAAATATATGTGAGAATTATTTTAGTAAGTTTTGATGGGAGAGCCTGGAGGACATGAACCTATCCAAATGTAAAACTTTGATGTGTTTGAAAAGGTCAGCCCTCAGCTCACAAGGTTATCAAAAAATAATAATAAAAAAAAGACAAGTTTTTTTTCCAATTTTCTTCTTCAAACTTTTTTTTGTTTTTTCTTCTTATTTTCAATTTATAAGTAAATTTATTTAAAAAAACAGAAATAAAATAATAAAATGTAATTTAAATTGAGTTTATTTTTAAATGAAGATGAATTAATGATTACAAGATGAATGTAGTTTTTCAATTGTCTAGTTTGTATCAAGTGTCTTGTTGGCCAATCACGTAGTAGTTGTGGTTTGGTATTGGGAGGTCAACACACACCAAGAAGAAACTTTTGAATGTGTATATAGATCAAGTTTGGTAAGAGTGAGACATCAATGTATGCATGCAAGCTGGGGTAAGTTGCTACCACTAGTACCAACAACAAAAAACAACAACAAAAACAACAGCACAAGCCAACATTGAAACATTTATGTTGGCTTTCATCGTCATCCTCATACTCGTATGGTAGTTGTTGTCGTTGTCGTAGTCGTTGATGTTGATGTTGATGTTGTGGTAGATAGAAGGTAGTTTAGCTGTGGTGATGATGGTGATGTGGTAAGTCTTCCCAAGGTACTTTTCATCTTGATTTATCCACCATACTTTCATCAATATATTATGACTTTTGATAAATCATCACCATAAATTTTAAACATAAAATATTTGCTCTTGAATAATTTTTCATTGCATTTATTTTTCAAGTTTTTAATTAATTTTTCATCAAGTTTTTTTATCAATAGCTATATATGAAAATTTATATATATTTTCTTTTTCAACTACATTTTAAAAACACTTTGAACTTTTAACATATGTAGAATAAATTTTTTTTTTTATATATAGTGATGAATAAAAATGATAGAATTGAGTTTTTTTTTTTTTTTTATTATTTTTTTATAAAAACTCTCATGTGAAAATAAAATTGATTGGATTTTACTGATCTTAAGTTATAGTTTATTTTTATTTTGTTTTTTCTTACTTTTGTTGTTGGATTTTTATTCATTTTATGTGTGAAAAAACATCAAGAGTTTTATTGACGTGAGTCACATAAAAACGACACATTTTCTATCCACTCTGACGAGAGAAGAGGCTTTTAGTTTGTTTTATGTTTTTTTTTTTTCTATTTTATATATACAGTTTTTATATATTTTTTTTCTTTCAGCAGCCAAATGTATTCAATTTCAATTTTATATCGTTGCATCAGAAAAAATATTATTTTGGCATATGTGGATGATAAAAAAGCCGATTGGGCATGAATTTAGATGTGAACTAGTGAACAACTTGGTCAACACAGTCCAGCATCAATATACAATGAAAATTTAAATATTTCCACAAACAAGTAGACAACATAAGAAGTTTAAAAAATAATATATTCAATGATAGATAAATTCTATTTCTTTCTATTTTAAATTTATCATTAAAAAAAATAAATAAATAAAAAAAATTTCAATTTAAAAAATAAAAATCAATAGCTAATTTTATATATAAATTTAAAAAATATTAGAAATTTAATTTTACATACAATTAGTGATAAAAGCCACCGGTCATCTTACCTGTAACAGAAAAAAAAATAAATAAATTACAATTAATAATCAACTTTCATATAAAAAAAATTTAAAAAAATAACAAAATTATTATTAAATTTTATTTATATATAAAAAAAATAAATGACATGTTTTTTTTTAATTTATATTTATTTAAACCGTTATAAATTTACGGTCTATTTATTTGACTAAATATCCGACCAATAGTATAAAATATTTCTACATGATAATGACGTTGATGATGAGACATAAAAGTACACACACTGAACGATTTAATTGCTGTCTGTTCTGGTCATTTAATAAACTACCTTTTTTTTCATTTCAATAAAACTCCAAGCCAGTATTTCAAAAACCAAAACAAAAACTCAATTAAAAAAAAAAAAACCAACAATGGATATATTAAATTATAATTCCATTTAAATAATAATCATCAATAACATGAATTAATATTTTTTTTTTAATTTTATATTTCACAAGTGAAGCAGTCTTTGGTAAATGAACAACTTGCAAAATATAAAATTTAAAAAAAAATCTTACAGACAGTCTAAAGGTTTATAAAAATTTATCGATGTGTAACTTGGTTGGTCGTGTTGATGATGATGATGATGATGATAAAATACACGATGTCTATATATATTTTAAAATCGAGCCTGGTCACAGAACATCAAACAAGTCGACTCGGTTGTCTAGTTTGATACAGTTGATGCATCCATAATACATATACAAACAAGTATAACTATTATTATTATTAAATGGCACTGGGTGAGGTTTATTTCCTCCCTTCTCCCGCCCCTTCTTCTCTTTCACTTCAATAATATTTCGTATGATGCATGAAGGTTGCACATGCGAGGCCATTCATCCCGTTCATTGCACCTTTGTATACTCGGGGATACATCATTGCAATACATACGTATGCACAAATAACACATTTAATTTTTTTTTTTTTACAATGTCTACACACACACGCACACACCAAAAGAAAAAAAACATAACGTAAACCTACTTATTGTATTTTTATTATACACACAAGGTTCATGAGTTTATGAGGGTCATTTGTTGTTAAATAATTACGCAATTAAATTGGCAACAATGACCTTGATGATAATAAAAATTATTTTGTCAAAGAAATTGACATTAATAATGTAATATAAATATTATTTTTTACATTAAAAATATAACGGGGTATAGCTTTTTTTTTTATTTGGCTGTTTATTTTTGAGGTGATGGTTTTTTAAAATGCCTCTGTGGGCGCAATTTGAAATTAAATACTGCTAGACTGGCAAAATACATGCACGATTTAACGAGCCTCACGTGTAAAAAGGGTTTTAAATATTTATCATTATTATTATGTAAACATGTTTGATAATTTTTTTTACTGTGCATTTTTTTTTTTTACAAAATATTAAATAGTTTTTATTGATAATGATTTGTCGCATTAGTCATTTTGGTCCTTGGCATATTTACTTGTGTCAAATAGAGCCATATGTGGGTATTAATTATAAAAAGAGTTAGATTTCATCAATTTAATTTTTAAATTATTTTTTGTATTGTATGTATATGGGTAATTAACAGAAAGAAAAAAAGGAAAAAAAATAAATAAATTACTCGTCTATTTGATAAATTGATTGATGTAGGTATATATTTTTTTTTTTCTTTTTGAATAAATTTAGATGTAACCAGGTTATGTTCATGTGTCTACTGGGTTGTTGAGAAATTACATTTGCGTTTGTTGTGATACCACTTGATCATACATGCACTGAGCTGACACTGTCAGATTATAATTGTGAGTATATGTATATGTTGTCCTTGTGTCTGTGTTGATTTCAAGTATGCAGATAAGAGGGCTGTTTCCATCTCAATTGGTTCACTTTATTAAATATTTTACACTATTTAAATCAAGGGTATATTTTAGTACACCTGTGTTTGCACACATCTACTTGACTATTTTCATTTTTTTTTTCAACAAAAAAAACTTAATTATTTCATTAATTTTTCAGATGGCAAATATTATTTATTAATTATTCGATTTTTAAATATTAAAATGGATAAATGTTGCTCAATTTTTACATTATTAAATAATTTATTTTTATGCTGTGATTTAATTTATATTTAAAATGCTAAAATTAATAAAGTATAAATTGATAAAATTTATATTAAAATATTTATTAGAATGAAAAACACTGTTGCTGAATAAAATATAAATTATTTATATTTTATTTAATTTAATTAATTAAAAATTGATAAAAACAAAACAATGAAAATATATTAAACAATTAATATTCAATTATTATTATTATTATTAATTAATTGAAAGCTCGGAATATAAATATGTAGTTCAATTTTATTTAAACGAGGCTAAATTTCATTTGATGGTGAGATTATCCCTATTTTTATACTTGAAAAATAATTATGACCCTCTAATTTAAATTGATACCAGTTTAAATAATTAAAAAAAAAAATAAATGCTATTATAAAAATGGCAACTGTCATCGGTCTTCGGGAGCTTGATTAGTCGTCGTTTTTCCAACTCGCTAAAATTATTTTTCATTCTTTATTTCTGATGTCAAATAAATAATAAATAATATAAATTTTGGTTTTTTAATTAAATTCGTTTTTCAAATTTTTATTATTTCAAAATTTTGCCTGAGAAAATTTGACGGTAGATTTTTTTGAAATTTTTCAGGCAATTAGAAGTAGACTTCAATATTATTTATATAAAAAAAAATTTCATCGTGGGCCAAGCATTATTTATTGCTAAAAAAATATAATAGTATAAAAAAATAACAGCCTCTCACTCTGGTTTATATATAAATAAACAAATTAAAAATAAATTAAACCACATTTCAATAAATAAAAATAATAAAACCTTGAAAATTAATTTACCACGTGTTATATATTTGAAGAGTTAAAAGTATTTATTTATTTTTTTTCTTTTTCCTTTTTATAATTACTGTATTTTTAGTTAAATATGATAGCGCAATAAACAAATGACCTCGTCAATTGCACAATTTATAATTGTTTATTTTGCAATGTCCATTTACACGTGCGAGCATCGTTGTGTTAATAAAATGCCAATAATAAAAACAACTGTCTGCAGTCATGAAGCAAAAATAAAATAAATAAATATATCCAAGATTTTTTTTTTTACATTTTTACATTGTCGTATAATAACTTTAACAAAAAATAAATAAACAATGTGGAATAAAAATAATAATAGCGTTATCAGCGACTCGGAGTACAACATCCGGACGTAAATTTACCACGCGACGACTTTTACGGTTTCCGATTTTATATATAATTTATATATATATTATTTTGTGTATTTTTTAATAATAATAAATTCAAGGGTAGAAGACTGAAAATATGCTACGTGAGTACATATATAAATAAATATTCATGCAGATATTTGAAGATGTCAAAAAAATATATATCTATGAAAATTGTAAATATTTTTTTTAATCTAAAAACAAATTTTAACTTGAAAACGTGATGTTTTTTTTTAAAACTCAATTTAAACATGAAAATTTTCTTGACATTATCAAATGATACATCATCACTTGTTGTCGTAATAATATTTTTAAATCAAATTATTAATAAATATATCGCAATGACGAATAAATAATTATTAACAATAAAAATTGTAGGTTAATATAAAAATTAAATTGAATTTTGAAATGATAAAATTAATAATTTAAATGGTTTTAAATTTAATTATATATATGAGAATTATGAAAATGAGAAAATTTAAAAATTTAAAAACAGATGTTAGAATGATGACTTAATAAAATTAAAAATTACATATTTTATTTTATGATAATCGAGTGATTAGGGTAGTCATAATGATGATGATTAATATATTTATTATAATTGTATATTTCTTATCATTTTAAAAAATTTTTTATTAGTTTTTCCTTGTTATGTTTTATGGAATATAGAGACCACGCCTTAGTAAGTCACGCAGCTACAATCGATTTGAGTTTGTCTCGAGGGATGTAATTATAATGAGATAACAAATAAACTTGAAAATGTTAAACAAATAATTGTCTTGAATAATAAAACTATACAACAATTTTTTTTTATATATAATTATTTGTTGGTAAATATAATGTTTTTAAATTTTATTTGAAATTTCATTGTGTCAGTTTTTTTTTTTTTTTTTTTTTGTTTAAAAATTTTTTTATTGTTTATTTTTGTAATGTAATAAACGCGTTTTATTTATTTTTTATTGTTTTTTTAATTTTTATGGTCTATAAAGCAACAAAAGAATTTTTTTTAAATAATTTTCGTAGAAATATGATTTTTTTTTTTTTTTTTAATTTTAATTATATTTTTAATTAAAAAAAAAAATTTGTAAATCAAATTTTTATAGTTATAAAAGAAATATTAAAATAAAAATTCAATGGAAATGATCAAAGTGTAATTCAATAATATGATCATGTAAAAAACATATCGTTGATATTTTTGTAAAAATTTTCAAGTAAAAAAAAAAAAATATCACAAAAATATAAAAATGACAAAGTTCTTTTTCATAGCTTTCTAAACCAACATGACCATTTGGTTGTTCAGCCATTTTCCGTTTTAGTATGTTATTACAGTGAGAGAATATTGGTACGATTTTATATGAAGCTTAATAAATATACATTTGCAAAGACCGACTCTCAAAGGAATATCGACTAAACAAAATGACAAAAAAAAACAGTCAAAGTAAACATTACCTAACGAGTATAAATAGAAAATAAAATAACAAAAATTTTCATAAACAAAAAATAAAATTCAATTCAAAATTACATTTAACAAAAAATCAAAAATATTATTTACACGTAAAAATAATAGTAAAAAAAAGTAAAGAGCCAACGAGGTGTAAAATTTAGGGGTAAATAATTTAAAAAAGAGAAGAGGTAACGAATCAATGATCTGGCAAATTTTCATGAACCTGACAAGAATAGTTAACTCTCATGGAACCAATGAAAATCAACGAGACTTGTGAATAATATAGAGTTCTACAAACGAAACACAACAACAATGAATTCACGTGTCAATGTACAAAATATACACACACACACAACTATCTCATTCCACATCATTCTATTATATGTTTAACAACACTCACTGATAATGTTGGCTCAACAACATGCATCTACTGCACAATATTTTACTGCACAAATGCATTAACAAAAACAACAAATATCCCCTGAATATGTTGCAGTTTATATTGTATTATTTCATCGAAAAAAAAAAAAATGTAAATAAATATTTTTTATACAAAAATAATCAGCTCAATATTAATAAAAATAATTATAAATAATAGAAAAATTTGTTAATTTATTTTTTAATAATATATTTAGGGATCAATACGGAAAGCTCTTATTGAAAGCTTTCAAGATAATCAAGCATCAAAATAATAATTAGCTGCAGTAAATTGGTAAAAGCGTATTACCATGGCATCATAGACATCAGTATTATTTAAACGTGATCAACACTATTATTTAAAGCTTACTTAATCTCTTTCACAGATCGTGAATAAATATATTTTTTTTTAAATAATAATACTTGGTGTTAAATAATATCTAATAATAAATAACTATTAAATTATTTTGTAAGTATAAAAATAAATTTTAGAAATTTAAAAAAAAATCACGTAGAAATTGTGGAAGAATAATAAATAGAAAAAATATATTAATAAAATGTGGTAAGAATAAAATGATGATTTGATTACAGTTAATTAAATTAAATGAAAATATAAAATAAAAATTGCAAGTTGTATTGAGTGGTTGTGGTATATCTTGGGTAAATATTTCACACTGAAATTCAAACCATGAAATTTTGACGATAGATATAGAGATTTAATATACATATAGATATATAAGCTGAATGCAATTTTATGGAGTAAGTCTCCAAAGCTAAAAGGGATTTTAGTATACACGTTGGATGAAGAGACTTAGCCCCTGAATCACCAAATGCTTATTATGTTTGCTGAAAATGGCTACAATATATGGATAGTCATTTAAATAAATATATATATGAAGATGTATGGATGAAAACTCATGAAAATTAGCATATTGCCAGAGATTGTATTTACAACGTTTATTAGCAATTGCTAATGAATTTTAGAATTATGAAATTTTGAAATTTCAGTCATGAGAATATTCATCAAATTTGATATATATTGACTCACTGTATTTAAATCAACACAAAAGCGAAATTTAAAAAATAAATAAATGATTAATTGATTTAATTTAAACGGAAAAAAAAATATATTTAAAAAACACAAATAAATATATGTTCATTTAAATACAAACTTTTGATTGTATATATTTTTTTTTCATGAAGATTTATTTAATTTTTTAATTTTGTTGATTCAATTTTTATTTGAACGAGCACATTTATATCCATAATTTCTAAAATGTTTATTGTTTATTATTGTTATAAAAAAATGCATCAGTAGAAAACCACGAGAAAATATATTTTACTTCTTCAAAATGTCCTTTATTTAATGGATATTTCAGAAATACTGTGCAACAAATATTTATTGTAAAAAAAAATATTAAAATATTTAAAATTTTTTAAAAGTTGAAACAATTTTTTTTTACAATAAATATTCGTTGCACAGTATTTCTAAAAAATCCATTAAATAAAGTACATTTTGAAGAAGTAAAATATATTTTTTTGTGAATTCCTACTGATGCATTTATTTATAACAATAATAAACATTAAACATTTTATGACCCGCGTGGTCTATCAAGCGCTCGTATATGTTACCGATTTAATCCTTCGAAGATCACTCTTTGTTTATAGAAAAACAATGACCAATCAAATGTCCGGAAGACCGATGATGTTTGTCCTTTTTATATAAGGATTTGAATTTTTTTTATTGTTGATTTGATTTTTTTTATCATTTTGTAGCTATTATTTTGTATACAACAAATGTATTGTGGATAAAATTAAAATAATGACATACACATATGTAGATTGTGACAGACTGACAGCTTGGGATAATGTTAATGTAGATTCAATTTATCGAATTTAATCAACTTAATTCATTCGAGAGTATTCTGTTTGTTGTGTGATGGTCAATTGTGGAATATGTTCAACAGGCATATACTAATGGGTTCATTAATTTTCCCCATAAAATTCATTCAAATAAATAAGCAAATAGATTGATTCTAAGCAAGTTAAATTACAATTATTATTTATTTATTTATTTTTTTTAATTTAATTTATGTGTAATGTCATTTAGAATAAATTGTAACTATTTAACTGATAATAATTAAAGAATTATATATTGTTGGCTTGGTTATTTTGTAAGTGAAATCAGTCAAATATATTTTTTTTTTGTTTTTCAAGAGGTGTTGAAATTTGTTAACTCAATTAAATAATTTTAAATTTTGTGAAACGACTGAGTGCACGGTTCAATTTTTTTTTTTTTTTTNTTTTTTTTTTTTTTTTTATTCTATTGTGAAAAGGACAATACAATAATTGTCTCATTTTATTTTAAAGACTTTTTATTTATTCAGTCATTGGTTGATGCTTTGTAATTGAAATTAAATTATTTAACTTTCAAGATAATTATATTTGGCTGTTGTTTGAATAATAGAAGCCTTACTTTGTTAGATTTTTGCTTTGGAATATATTTTTAAACAAATTTGATTTTCGACAAAAAATACCAAAAATGTTTTGCCACCTTAATATTAAGTTAACACAACTTCTTTAGTAATTAACTTATTCCAATAAACTTTCGACCAAAATTATGTGCTTTTTATGTGTTTTTATTCTACGTTTAAATTAATTTTTTTTTTTTTTATTACTTTTTATTTAAATAAAAAATTAATCCATACGTAGAATGAAAACACATAAAATGCACATAATTTTGATCAAGAGTTCACTGGAATAAGTTCATTATTAAAGAAGTTGTGTTAACTTAATATTAAGGTGGCAAAACATTGCATAAAAAAAATATATAAAAATATATAATTTTTAAACTTTCAGGATAATTATATTTAGATGCTACTTAAATATTAGAAGCATCATTTCATGGAATTATTGTTTAGAAATTTTTTTTTTTAACAATAACAGCCTTCAGGAAAAAATATCAAAATTAAAAAAAATAAAAATAATTAAAATAAATTTTTCCAACTTCCAGGATAATTATATTAAATTATTCTCAAAATATTGAAAGCATAATACTGTGAAGTTTGTCCTTGAAAAAATTTTTTTTAAGCTCACATAAACTCTACCAAAAATACCAAATTTTTCCGATTAAAAAAAAATCAATTCATAAATTACATTATATTGTATATATAATATAAAGTTTAACATGAAAATAAAATGACGTTTTTATAGATAATTAAAAACCATTAAATAAATAAAATTCGTAATAACACTTTATATATATTTCACATGAAATATATAAAGAAAATACAAAGATAAATTGTTATATGATGAAAATAAACGAGAAAGAGCCATTGAGCAATATAATTTTGGTACTATGAGTTTACATATACATGAGAGTTTGAATATTCTGCAGTTTGAAATCACACATCTGAGGCACCATAAGCTTCACCACTTTATATGCACACAATATAACTATTATATATTTAAAGACGAATAATACAACTCAGTACTTTCCATAATCGCAAGCTCACTATGAAAATTATTGTTGCTATAGACAAGGCTGCAAGTCTTGTTGATATACCAACTTTATCCTTGTAACAATCATCAAATAATAATAATTATTATACATAATTAAATTCACAAGTTCATATTTATAATTTTCATTTACTTAGACACGATAATATTTTTATAATCTACAAATGTATCAGTCGTTTTTTTTTTTTTTGTATTTCTATTTCATCTTTTATTTATGATGTTGCGGCTTTGTGTTTTTATTATTTTTTTTTTTTCTATATAAATAATTATTATCTAGTATTTTTTTCTCGGTAAAGTGGCTATTAAATTAGCGGAAAATTTAGTAGTGCTAATTTTATGCTGTATATATATGTAAGAATTTAACCTTGAATGTTAATCTTGAAAGACGTCAAGCATCAACAAGTGATGATTTTTTTAAATATTTATTTTTGCAATGCAAATTTCATTTGAATGCAGATTTGTAAATGAAATTATATTTATTTTTATTTATATTAAAATTTTATGTAAACAAATATTTATAATTAAGTAGTTAATTTTCTTTTTTTATTTTCCGAAAATATAAAAGAGTTTTTAAAATGTTTTTTTATTTTTTTTTTAAATAACTTTCTGTATTTTTTAATTTAAAATATTTAATTTATTTTTGAAATATATATATTTTTTTATTTTTACAAATAAAATGTTGTTAAATTTTTTGCGTAACTCGTTAGTGAGCAACTTAAAAATATCTTTTCCGGTCCGAGAGTTTTATTTCTACGTGAGCCAAATACAAAATTCAACGATTGAGAACAAATGCCTCGAAATTTCACTAACCCACGCAGAAACAATAATACTTTTTTTTATTTATTTTAAAACAAATTCATTAACTATTATTTTTTATATATTTATAAGCAAAAAGTATATGGTCTTTTAGAGTTTTTGCTTTATACGCGACTTCAAAGTAAATCACAGCTTCAATTGTCTAATTTATATTATTTTTTTTGCTACTTACTTTGACAACTTTCTGCACGTGCTTTATTTTCTAAAATTGATCAAAATAAATTGTCAAGATGAGAGTATCTCTGTTGAAAAAAAAAAGGTAATATTTTATCTTCATTCAACTTGAGGAAAAAAAAAATATTCTCTTTTTACTTTTCCCCAGTTTTAAGTTGGGGCTGAAAGCAAAAATATAGGACAAATTTTCCCTTACTCTGAATCATCATTTTTTTTTTGTTTTTTTATTATTTAACTACTTTTTATTCTTGTTTTTTTTTTTTAATTCGTTCGTCTCGTTTTCGCTCGAGAAGCGCGCCAATTTTAGTTGGACTTTAAGCGCGAAAAAACTATTGGAAAGTTTACAGCAACTTTTTACCACCCTTTCTTATCATAATTTTTTTGTTTTTTATTTTTTTTTATATACCACGAGATTGTTGGTGTCATTGTGCACTTGTTAAGAACTTCATTTGTAACGCCACGAAAACTGACAACATCTTTAAAGAAAATTTTATTTTTTTATTAACTTTTAAAATAGAAAACAAAAAAAAAGTTTTAAAAAAAAATTGATAAAAATATTTTTGATTGTAAATGCTAATATAGAAGCTATCAATGCCAAGTGGAAAAAAAAAATATTGTAATATCAAATTTACTTGGCTCTCCATACAGTGTATACAATTTAAAAAAAAATAAATATTTTTTTGATATGCATTGAAAAGCCATAAAAACATTACGACAAAAAAAAAATGATTTAAAAATTTTTATTTCACCTGATAGACGAGATAAAATACATGGAAAACAAAATTAAATTTTACATTATTTTTAATTTCATTATAAAAACTGTTTAAACGTAATGGAAATGAAAAAAAAAAAAA
>MKYW01000030.1:285576-311394 GCA_015776835.1 Aphidius ervi | reverse complement strand
ACGTCACCGCCGCAGCACATATTTGAAATCCACTGTGTGTTAGCCACTTCCTCCCCGTCTAGCCGCGTACCGATCAACCTGAGAAAAAGTTTAAAAAAAAAATTATATATTTAAAAAAAAAATAAAGGCTCTCTCTATCTCTGTAGTTCACCCACGCAAACAAGACTACAACGTGTGGCTCAGTTGTTCTTCCGACCATTGCTAGGCTAACGTCTCTTCTTCTGTATTATCTATCTATTCTTCACATTGCTGGGCATGAAAAGAAAATAAAAAAAATAAAAAAAAAAAGGACGAAAATGCAGGCGAGAAATAAATTGCAAGAAAAGAGAAGCAAAAGGGATTCCTGGATTATACACTCATACATGCAAGGATGAGTCTACTTTTGCCTTTTTTTTCTCCTTTTTTTGTGTGATTCTTTTTTTCAGCATCTTTATCTCTTTTATTTTTTTTGTTCTCGTTTTCATTCTCCTTTCCTGCACTGCCATGGTCACCACTTAACTCTTTTTTTTTTTTTTTTTTCATTTTTTTTTATTGCTCAACTTACTACTTGGAGCTATCGAGTCTTCTCTTTGTTTTACTTTTACGAGGTGTATATTCATGATGATGCAAACAGAGAAATAATAATAATAATAAAATGATATATTTTTTTTTTTTAAAATGAGGTGAAAATTACTCCAAACAGAATATTTAATAGCCGAGTTTTTGTTTTTATAAATTTGTCTAGTAAAATATAGTTTTGATAATTATTTTATTTATTTAGATATTTTAGTGCGAAAATTTAAATGACATTTTGTATTACTTTTGTTGACCTCGTGTTATTATTTTCAATTTTTTAAATGTTTATATTTTACTTTGATGTTTTTTGTGGTTACTTTGAATAGCCCTTATATTTATTTTTCTCATGTTATCTGTTTACCCTCGTCCTTTGTGGCGATTTTAATAACAAATTTCAAAATATTTTAATGAAGGATTCGTGATTAATGCCAACGGCAATTTGACCTGTTGAAAAAAAATAATAATTCCACATGAAAAAACATTTATTTTTCAATGAAAACTCAGATAATTAAAAAAAACAAACTTTTATTCTTTTAAAATATCAATTAAAGTATCAATTAAAATTTATCCAAAAAAAAATAGATAATTTTATTGGAATGATTTAATTTTATTTTGACAATGAAAAAAAAATATAAAAATTCAATTTATATATATTTATAAGTATATAAGCCGAGAAGTTATTGAATTTTTTTTTTTTTTTTTCCTCAATAAGTTTATATAAAGTTATGACGGAATTTTATATTTAATATTTTTATTGTAGTGTTGAAAAAATTGGTTTTTCAAGGCGCGAACCTTTTACGATAGTGTGTAATCTCTCAGGGGCCAAGTCCCATCGATTATCCTGCACCTTGTATATAGCTGAATGACACAACCACGTACACGGTACACCTTAAAGCTATATCTTCAATTTTATTATTTTTTCAATTTTTATATTTTATTTATTTACTTTTATTTTATATTTTTATCATTTATATAAATATGAAATTTATTTATTTGAAAGGAAAAAAAAAAATACTTTAAATTATTTTTCAATTTATTAGATTATTAATAATTGAATGATTAAATTAAATATATTTTATTATTAATTTTATAAATTTATGTAAATTTGTATATAGTGTACAATGGAAAGTCTTAATTTATTTACCATTGAAGGGTAGTTTTTTAAATTATTGTACAGTGGTCAAGAGAACCAATGTGGTGAAACTTTAATGTGTGTATCATTATGATTAAATTCAAAATTTTCTAGTTAACTGCAATGCTATTTTTCAACTAAAGTTTATGCTATTTAATTTATATATACATTTGTCTTTGAACAATACTCAATTTTAGCAACAGATAATAATTATTTGGTCAATTTTTATTTGAAAAAAAATTCACAATAATCAATGACAAAAAAAATGTAATAAATTGCGGAGAAAATTGTGTACAAAAAAACGAGCAAATTGGATAATTTTTTTTTAAATATCACGTAGAATTTATGAATATTATTAAACAATTAATAATTAATAAATTATATAATATAATTTATATTTTATAAATAACATAAATCAATATAAACAATTAAACACTTTGTCTTTAAAAAACTGAGTGGCCAACAAAGTGGTCTCTAATTATTTAAATATATTGTTTTAATTTATATTAGAAATACATATGGAAATTAATTAATTAATTAATAATAATAATAATAATAATAATAATAATAATAATTAGTCACTAGTCAAATTGCTTAATGTACATATAATTGTAATTTGTAAGCTGTTGATGAGATTTCGTTGTATATACGATGACACGAAGACATATGAATTCATAACCGTGAAATGAAATTCTCATCAATGTACAGATATACATGAAAATTATTTTGCGACACACCAGATAAATATTTAATGCATATACATTTGTGTGTGTGTATTCCATTGAGATTGGAAATCTCAGTTTGCCTCAGGGATAAATGAAAATTTTTAGTTTCGATGTACTACTTATAACTGATCCAAATGACTTTTAAATAATCATTGATCAAATGGTCGCATGCGATGATCATATTACATATATTATTAATTTATAAAGCAAAAAAAAATAAATAAATTTTTAAAATATATTTGCTGCAGATGTAGTACATTTTCCAATGTAATTTTCTACTGCTGAAAGGTTTTTATATACTCCATTTGGATCGCTGATAATAATTTCGATTTATCTAGCAATTTACAGATTTATTTTTCAAATTTATTGCTTCATGTATAAGTCGTTTATTAAGAAATAATATCTGGTGAACGATGAGACTAAGCAAAAATGTCCTCCTCTTTCATACAACTTTAATTCATTGCGGGGAAAAAAAATATATATATAAAATTTGAATATAACTTGCAAATTCATGCAATACTCATCAATAAAGATTATCATTTTTTTTTTTTTTTTGGTTGAATGGGCTGCAAACGAAGGACCATTTATAAGCTGATAAAACATATCGCCATCATTTTTGAAAAGGGCAGAATAATGCTCGCATGTATTTTATATTTTTATATATTCAAGTACGATCGAGCCCTTGAGTTTTTTTTTTTTATTTATTTATTTTTTTTCCCTTACAATTTTCATATATTCACGCAGTGTATATATATTTTCATGTTGACCCGAATGTGTATATTGAGTTACATGTATTAAATATACAGAATATATATATTTGATCGAATATCTAAAATGCATTTGAAATTTTTGAACACCGTTGTAGAGTGCTGTTCGTGCTCACGAATACACAATTTGAATTGTTGAAACACACTGTATGTCTATATGTACTCTTGATTCTGTTTGTCATTGTGGAATTTACTTGGAAATTTGGCATAGACAGAATTTGAGTTTACATTGTTTAATCGATAGCTCTTCATGGTCATCAAGTGTCTCAAAATTCATTAGTCAATATTAATATTCGAAAATGTTTATAAGTATATATTTAAATAAATTTTAAAATTTATTTAATTAATTTAAGACTTATTTTGTAACTGGAATTTTTCAACATCATCTACTAAAGTATCATGTAATATTTGATATATATCTTTTTACGTGTTTTATTATTATCAACAGTTTTTTTTTATCGAAATCTTATACGGAGTAATTTCGGAAAAACCCGGGATACTACGGAGCATTTATGGAGAAATCAAAAACGAATCGGAGAAATTCCGGAGAAACTATTTCTACCAGGTTATTTATTTAATATTAAAAACTAAATTATTTTGTATGCAGCTCAACTGGAAATTACCGCACGTATTTTTCTCTAATCAAATATAGCTTGGTAATTATTGTATATTTTATAAAATAGTAGCAGCTTTTACTAAATAGTTTAATAGTAATTTTTCAGGTGTGTCAATGAATATGTAAATTTTTTTAATAAAGTAAGAAGAATAAACTTATATATTATTAATGTTCAGTTTGAACAGCATTTGTTGTAAACAA
Organism: Aphidius ervi; assembly: GCA_015776835.1. Classification (NCBI taxonomy): domain Eukaryota; kingdom Metazoa; phylum Arthropoda; class Insecta; order Hymenoptera; family Braconidae; genus Aphidius; species Aphidius ervi. The sequence goes on along the minus strand of MKYW01000030.1, from coordinate 307,398 downwards.
ATGGACGTCTTATTGTTTACGATATTAAGTCAATAATACGATTATATCGCTGGCAGAGTATCTTTCTTTGACATTTCGTTTTTAATGGACGCCATTACGCCCCAATTATAGTGCGTAATGAAATACTGTTATGCACAATATTTTAAACATCAAAGCCTAGCATAAAGTCTTTCTTTACGCACTATATTGGAGCTTAATGGCGTCCATATTACAAACCTAGATTCAAAAAACACAGTCTTTAACTTGTATGTGAAGAAGGTGATCCGCCACCTTCAAAATCGTCCAAGAATCACCTATACTTTACGTATACTAATTACACAATATACTATTCTCGCATAATTAAAAAATTACTTGCTCTTTCTGGTTTCAAAAAGCCACTAATTTTTTCTCTATCAAAAACTTGACTTAACCGACAAAATATGCAAAATGTATTTTATAAAAGTTCAGGGATATTTAATTTTTTCATCAGTATTATTTTGAGTAAATTAAATATTTATATTACCAGTAAATAATGTTGATGTTAATAATTAAGACATACAAATTTAAAAAAAAAAAATTTATAAATTTAATAATAAATGAAAATTGGCGAGTGGGTGTTACAAGTCGATAACGACTTTGAAAGAGTGTTAACATAAAGTTTGTTTAACACTCGTATATCGTTACTAATTTTGCCTGGTTAAAAAGTAGTCGACGTTAATACTCTTAACATACCACAAAGTACCATACGTTTAATATATATACCCCCACAAGTTGTTACGGAAAATTTTACATTTAGTTTGACTTTTAAATGTTGCAGTATTTACCAACCAAGGGTGCAGGCAATGTATGATGTTGATTTTATTTTTTTATCACTGCAATTATGAGATTCCAGCATTTATTTATCAGTAAACACCAAAGTTCCTTGAACATAACTACCCTCTATTTATTTATTTATTATTTTTTTAAAACTAAAATATAAATAAATAAAAATAATGCTTTATTTTTTATTATTATTTACTCACGATGACATCCCACATGACTTTATTTATGACTAACGTAAAAAGTTTTTTTTTAATTTATTTCGATTGGTATAATAAAAAAAAATAAAATTCAAGTGACGAAATTTCTCTAGAAAAACATCTAAACGAAATAATTTGTAAATTTTTTTTTCCTCCTATTTAACTAACAAGTAAAATACGAAAACTTTTATTTTGTATATATAGACAAAATGATGAAAAAAAAAATATTGGATGGAAAATTTTGTAGAAAGGATGAGAAGGAAGAAAGAGATAAGTTAGAGTGATGTACAAGGACCTCAACTAGATTTGGCAAGGTGCCAAATGTCTATGTATACGACGCTAGACAGTTCAAACTATTAACCATCTCTTCGTTGACTCCTACTAACTCTTGTATATTTTTTTTTATTTTAACATGAAAAAATATAAATTAAAGAAAAATAAAAATATACAGATATAAAATAAAAACAGCGGAAGCTGCTATGGCCCACTCGTTTTTATTTATTTTAGTCTTTTCATGTGTTTATCTTTATTGCCATTTTTTTTTTTTATTTGATAACATTTTCCTTTATAAAATTGAATTTTTTAAAATTCGGAAAATAAAAAAAAATATTCACATTAATTTTGACATTATTTTTATTATTAAAATGTTAATTAAATAATTTATTTAAATGGTAAAATAAATTGTTTAATGAATTAGCAGTTATATGTGATATTTAAAATAGAAAAAAAAATGCAAAAAAAAAAGATGGGCCGAACCGGGATTTGAACCCGGGACCTCTCGCACCCAAAGCGAGAATCATGCCCCTAGACCATTCGGCCACCCATATTATCGATTGGTAAAACCAGCTTCTTCAATACTTTCTCTCAAGAATAACCCATTAAATAGTTATTAAATAACAACAAATTAAAACATAAAAAAAATAACGAAAAATTGATTTTTTGATTAAATTTTCTTCACTCAACACTTTTCAATTAAATTTTCTAATTAATTAAATTCAAAAGTTAAATTTTCATAATAAGAATAATTAAATAATTAATTTTCTTTGCTCTGAAAAATATCATTTATTTTACAATCTTTTTTTTTAATTGATTTAATTCAATTTATATTTAATTGATATTTTTAAATTGTTTTATTTTATTTCTATCAACAACTCAACGACATCTTGACAATACAAAGAGAATAAAAAAAAATAATATTCATATTGTTCTAAATGAAAAAAAATTTTACTTGTCAAATCCAGATATATTTTTTTGGCTTTTATTAATTGAACAATTCACTGAGATAGTTTAATTTTATTTTTATTTTTAAATCTCTTTAAAAGTTTTTTACTAAATTATTATTATTATTATAAATAATATTTAAAATATTTTCAACATTCTCCAAAAGCAAATGTATTTCAATGAATATATATATATATTTTTTATGTAAAAAAATTTTCGTTGATTAGTTACATACTGAATGGGAACACTCAAAAATCAAAATTGTATTTTGTTGAATGGTCTATCCCATATCATCACAGTCTATTATATACACACATGAAAATGTCAAAAGCAAATATCTGCACAAAGTAGAAAATCACAGTTGAAAAAGCTTCAAAAACTTTCATGTGCTTGGCACAACTGTGTTTGTTAATATCACAAAGATAAATATTCATAAATATTAATCATACAAATGCAAATATTTAAACAATAAAATTAAAATAATAATTTAAAAAAAATCCAGTCAATCAAATTTATCAAAGCTCAAAGATTTTAAATAAAAATTTAATATTTTATCCTCTATATAAAACTTTTAAAGAAAAAAAAGCAAAAAGTTTTATACAGCTGTTGTGTGTATATCAACATTATTTTCCTCGGAAAAGTTTATTGGAATTTTCATGTAGATTTTGAGGGGGAAATATGCTAAACATCAGTGATACAAAATTGTACATAGACAAGTGGATATATTTCTATACGTGAAACAAAGACATTTTAGTTTTTTATTTGTAGAAAAAAAAAAAAAAATTGAAAATAAAATGTGTTGTGTATAGCACAACCTGACTGAAATTTATATCCCTGGAGACTCGTATATGTTTGTTAGCATCATATTGTCTTTGGTGTTGCTATATTATTATCATATAATACCAATAAATTCAAAAGCAATTATAAACCCATGAACAATTTTATTCAAAACATTATATACACTCTTATTTTAAAAGTACACTTGTATGACTTTAATTCGTTGAGTCTGTTGATGATAAATTATTTAAATTAAATTTTAAAACTTGCTATATAAACTTGTCTAGCTGTTTATCATTAGTATGTAAACAAAAATCTCGTGAAATTTTTAAATAATAATTATTATCTCTAAAAAAAAATAACGAGTGATAAAAAATACTGAATTTTTTATGAAAAAAAAGTTGGTTAATAATTAAAAAATTAATTTTTAAAAGTTAGAAAATTCATTTTAATTATTAAAATGATAATTTATTGATTTTGTATTTTTAAAATTACTTTGAAGCAATGTAGTGTCTTTTTGAATAAATAAATCAAAATAATTAAAATCACATGATAATAATTAAAATTATTCATTTTTAAAATATATATTTATTTTTTAGTTATTTATTTCGACAAAATTTATTTTTTTCAATTTAAAAAATATTGATATTTGTCCTTGGTACAGGTCATCACAATATCAAATGCCAATATCATGAAAAAAGATTATCACACTCTAGTGAACGCACGTTTTTTTCCTCCTATCATGAAGTAAGAAGTTTAACGATAAAATGATATCAAAAAAAAATTTATTAAACTTGGATGAGTTATACATGTCCATGTGTATAAAATGTGTGCTGAAAATATATTTATTTATATGAAATTTTATTATTTTTTTTTCCAGCTAATGTCTCAGTTAGTTTTCTTTTTTTTTTTTCTATCATTCGTGTGTTGCCTGGATGAAAATCCACCGCTTAGGTATAAGATTGGGGATTTGACATGGCTGTGGTAGTTTTGTCATTTTATTTTTTGATATGAAATCCAGCTCAAGACAGTCAGTGTCTTCCAACAAATATATATATTTATTAAACCTTTTGCTAAAAAATTTTTATGGAACATTAGACGAGTTTAAAAAAATAGGCGAGACATAAATTTCATTTCATTTTCTTTATTATTTTATCATCAATTTTTTATTTATTATTATTATTATTATTATTATTTTAGTTAGTTAATTAAATGAATGATTATTGAATTTATTTAAAAAAAAAAATTATTAAATTGAGCAGTTAAAATCATATCGTTAAATTGTAATTATTTTTCATTAAATAAAACCTTTTTCATGTCTGGTAAGGCATCAAGAACACCATAAATGATTGCAAGTATAGCAATAATAACAATAAATATATTTTTAATTGCAATCCATTTACAAAAACCAAAACCAACATTCCATACTGTTATTGTTTCAATCATAACTGGTAATATAAATCCTTGAATTGAAAAACAAAATGCTCCAATGAAAGTCATGAATGGTGATATTTTTGGTACAGCAACAGCCAGTAAAACTAAAAAAAGAAAAAAAAAAAAAGAAATTATTATTGAAACAATAATTAAATGTAATTATTATTTTATTTTAATTTTTTATTAAACTTACCACAGAATGTCATCAGACCTGTTCTCAGTAAATAACTTATTCTTGGTGTTATTTTAATATCCAAATTTTTCAACCAATTTTCAGCAATTTCAAGACAAACACTGAATAATAAACGACATGTGCATATCACTGATATTCCCACTAGTATTTGTATTGCATGAGACCATCTGTAAATTAATTTAAAAAAAAAAAAAATTATCAATTTATTGTCGAGAGTTAAAGAGTGTAAAGTTATTTTATATTGATAAATATAATTACTCACATTTCTTCTTGTGATATTTCAAGAGTTAGCATCACATTTTTTGAATCTGGATATTTCATATATCCAACAGCCCCAATGATAACATACATCATAGCAATTCCACTCATGCCTAAATTAAGAACTCCAAATGTACCAATGAATTTCTTGGGTGTTTTCATTTTATTTTCAATTGGCATTATAACACCAATAGACTCCATGGCAAAAATAATAATACTGAAGCATTTTGGAAAATTCTCAATGAAATCTTCAAGTGATAAAGGCCCATACTTGAATTTACTTGAATCAAAATTGCCTTCTTTGAATATCCAACCAAATATAATTATTACACTTATTATCATTGAAGCATTGGCAATTATTGAAAGTGGAACAAGACGTTTTAAATCTGGTATCCATGACAATATAACAAGTGGAATTAATAGACAAAGTATCATATATCTTACAGACAAACCACTTGTAATATCATTTTGGTCAGTAATTACTAACTTATCATAAAAGTACCAATTTACAACAGCACGATAATTTGTTGCAGCAACAACAGCAAAAACACTGCATGTACCAGAATATGCAACGAATAATGTTCCCTCAACAATACATCTAAAAGAAAAAAAAAATAATAATTCAATTAATATTGTTTAATTATTTTCATTGAATGAATTTGTTGCTATTTACCTTCCAAGCTTGGAATATTTTTGAAGTGGTTTTGGTCCAGTTAAAAGAGATTGTTCTGCAACTTCTGGAAAACTCATTGTTGATTTTCCAACTTTGTAATACAAAATGTGTGCACATTTTATCTAAAAATGCAAATTATTAATATAAAATTATTTATTGGTTTAAATAGTGAGTATATTTTATTATTTTAATTTACCAAAATGTAAGCACAGTGAGTGCTGATAACTCCAACGATAATTGTTGCTATTACACCAAGAATTAATCCAGATTGACGAAATGCAAATGGCATTGAAAGAATACCAGTTCCAAATACAGCTTTTAGCAAATGAATAAGTGTATCAAAGTTTCTGTTGAATTAATAATTTTTTGATTTTAATTAAACATACTAGATAATATAATATTTGAAAAATAATTTATTTTATAATTACGTTGTTGGATTTTCAACAATCCGATTGTCAAATGGATGCATTTTTTTTGGATTAACACCTTCCTCAACTTTCAAATCAATAGTTTGAATATCCCCAGGTGAAAAACGGGCTTTAGTTTCCTAAAATTTATAAATAATAAATCAACAAAATACAAGACAAAAGGTATAAAATTAAAAAATAATTATTTATAAATTATTCAAATAAAAATTAAAAATTTGAAATCAAAAATATTTTTAAATTTAAATTTATCATCAAGAGATTATTATTTATAAATCAAGATACATCACAGGTATAGATGAATAAAATTAAATTTGTTTTTTTTCATTTAATAAATATTCATAGATAAAAAAAAATATAAATTTATAAATTTATTTACCATTTTTATTTATTTTCTCCCTTTTTTTTCCACAAAATAATCTGAAAAAAAAAATTATAATATTTATTTTAAAATAATTTTCATGATTTTTTTGAAAAATATTGATATTTCAACGTCAATGCGCTGAGTAATGAGACAAATGACCTTAGTAACTGAAATTCATGATCCTAAGTAAAAAACAATTATATACTTTAAAAGTACAAGGGTACAGAAATTATAATTTTTTTTGGATTTTCGTGATTTAAAGATTAAAAAAAAAATATATATATATAAATTCCATCATCAACAACCATCATATTATTTCATCATTACATTTATTTTGAAAAAAAAATAAAGTCAATGCTTAAAAAAATTAAAGAAGGACAAAATTTGATAAAGCAATTTAAAATTTTTTTTTCTTTAAATTAAAAATTAATAGATATCAATGAAGCCTTGACGTTTAATCATTTTTAAACTATATTTTTAACGTCATTTTTTTTGTAAAATATTAAAATTATTTAATTGCATAATTTAATTGCATAATTTAATTTCATATTCTTGAAAAATTTCATGTACATTTTTGTAATTAGAAAATTTAACTGTAATAGATGAATGCCTGTATAGTTATTTATTTATTCTTAAATAAATAAATATATGAATAAATTATAGGCCAAGCCGAAGAAGCATAGGGAACTTTTGAAATTATTTCATCATCAACCTGTATTTACCGCCATTTAAAAAATCCTTGAAAAAATGATAAATTCATGAACGGACCCCGATTCCCTCTACCCCCTTTTTCTATTTTAACTTCTCTGCAGTAAAAATTTTCAGTAGCGTACCTCCGAATAAAGACGCTTGGCTATGCTAACCTAGGATGGAGGAGAAATGTTACCCTCACCACACCCATTTTATAAGTGTGTAGTGTATGTACGTGTACCTTAGATGAGCAGCGCGATGCCCGAAATTTTAACACTTGTACAAACATTTTTTTTTCTATTTTATGCTATCGCGCTCACTAAATCTCTCCACAAACGAGAGAGTAACATTTTCCCGGAATTTCTACCCGAGCAACAATGTTATAGAAAAGTTTTACTGTGCTATTAAATATCTGATGCAACTAAACTATACCGATTTCATAAAACCTGATTTTACAAAAAAAAAAAAAATATCAACAACAATAATTACATTTAATTTAAAAATATACTTTGAGTTGGGAAATATAAAAACAAATTTTAAAAATCTATAATTATAAATAAATAAATATNATTGATGAAAGAAAAAAAAAAATATTTATATATATTTGTGGTTTTTCCGTTCAATGACGCTGACCCGAAACATGACGAAATACTATTCAATTTTAAATAATAGAAATAGTAATTTATTGACAAATAAATAACTCGCGAAAAAAAAAAAATTATTGTAAAATTTAAATAATAAAAATAAATAATGATTATTTAATTTTAATTATGATAGCAAGTGGTGTTAAATAAATTATAAATAAAAATAATTTAGCTTACCAAAAAGAAAAAGTCAATGTATTAAAATACAATTGATAATTATTTGCTAACTTCTTGTTCTATCTGATGAAATCAAAAATTTTTCCTTACAAAAGGAGCAAGTACTCATAACGCTTTTCTATTTGATGATGGAGAGGTTGACTGTAATCGTTGCTTGACAATGCTTGACTGACTTGACTGATCAAGACTTGTGTGCCACCAAGAACCACCAAGTATTCTTCTCCTTCTTTTTTTTAAATTTCTCCTTCTTCAATCGTAACTTGCCATTAGATTTTCGGTATTTTTCGTTTTAATTTTTCCTACACGCATGCGTAAAAAATCAACTTGTTATTTATTTATCACAAAATAACAGGAAATAAATCAAGAAATTTAATTTCCTCTTTATATATAATATTATCATTAAAACTTAATACGAAACTATTTTTTTTTTCTTAAATAAAGCAATGTATTGAATTTTTTAAATAAAAAAAAAAAGGCTGGATTATTTTCAGTATTGGAATATGATGAAGCAATTTTGATAATGGTACACCATAAAGACTCTACCGGCTTCCATTGTACAAAATTCCATGAGGTAAATTTGGCCACACCAAAGCCCATAACATGAAATTCATTTTTTTTTTTTGTTCAAATATATAGGGTTGATTTTGAAAAGAAAAAAATCATAGATGCAAAAATAAATCAATTTAAATATCAATAATTTTAAAATAATATTTAATTTTATTTATTTATTTTTTAAATATCATTTGAGTTTTAATAAATGATTATTTTTTTGTTTTTTTTTTGACTATTTTTAGTATTAGACAGATAACAAAAATAAAAGAAAAAAAAAATAACCGATCAGGTGTCAAAAGGACAAGGTCAAAATAGAAAGCCACGGGCTACTGATAAGTCAAAAATATATGTCAAATAAAAGCATAAAATAGAAAAAAAAAACCCAAATATGATAACGAACAATGCTTATGACTATTTTAGAATTATTTCTCGTGTCGGTATTGATAATAGATGAACATTTTTTTTCCAAATATTTCATCATCCATAATGATTATAATATTTTATACCAAATATGCTATAATTCAAACAAAAAAAACATCAAAATAAGACTTTTTTTTCTAATTAATTTAATTTTTTTTCATCTTGATTATTTATAATTAAATAAATCCTTGATTTAGATTTTTAATTATTTTATTTATATTATTATTATATTGTGTATGAATTTTAATATATTTGTATGTGATGTTTTAAATTATATTATTTTAATAAACGACAGTGTCATTGGACCCTCGTTGTTTAATATATACAATAACTTCATGATCACTTTAATAAAAGCATATATAATAAAAAAGACATAATCTCATGACCCAAGTTACACTAAATTAATGTCAAATAGAATGCGTCACACGCAACTTCAAAATCATTAAACATCAATTTATACAATATATACAATACAAATAAATTATTGTACATAAACGATTATATTGTATTTTATCATTTTAATCATGTATATTTTATTTATTTGTTTGATTAATGATTAATAATCATTGTTGTTTTATTAATTATTTATTAAATTGTTAATGGTAAAATAAATAATAATTAATTTGGCATTTTTTTTTTCGTTTATAATTTTATATTTTAATAATATTTGGAATACTGAGAAATATTTTATTTAATTAATATAAAATTTGGTATTTTTTCTCATTTTATAATTTATTTATGAATATTTTAAAATTTTAAGTATGAATTAATTAGAATAACTAAATGTAAATAATATTTTTTCTATTTTTTTAAATATTTTTATTATTTATTTAAATACTGGAATTGAATAAATCAATTTTATTTTTAAAATACCACAATAATTGATCAAATAAATTTATTTTAAAATTAAAATTTAAAATTTTTATAAATAAATTCATGTCAAATTATATAAACATAAAATTAAAAATTAATATTTAAGCTGTATATAAAAAAATTAAATCTACAAAATGTCAGCTTAGCATCAATTTCAAAAGGGTTAAAAAAAAAAAAACACTGGGGTGTTGTAATTTTCATTTAAAAATAAATACAATTAAAAAAGAAAAAAAAAAAAACAACAATCCTTGTATAATAATATATTTTGGTTTCCCTTTCATTTATTATTTTTTGCTGAATGAAAATTTTGGAGAAAGGTGAGATCTATGTCAAACACTCTGAACGTAATAATACGAAAGAAAAAAAAAAAAATTCAATGATTGAAGTAGACTTATAAATATAGGGGTTTAATATATAGGGGAGCATTCAGAGGGTTATGCAAATCTGGGATATTGAAACGCCACTAGGGCGAGGGTTCATTATTTTGTTGCATTTTTACATTCATATATATCCCATTGACCTCGAATTTATACTGTTTAAATTGTCGATTAAAATACCTAATTACATAGCCTCATTATTAATTTAATAAACAAAATTTATATCCTTATTTTAAATTTAAAAAAAAAATAAATACTCAATTTTTACAGATATAATTTGATTATTTTTATATGAAAATTGAAAGGATGTAAATTTTATACAGATGATTAAAAAACCAAATAATATAATTAATGATGTTTTTGAAATTTTCATGTGGCTTTTGACTGAATATTTCAACTCGAAGAATATTTTAATGAAGTTTATATACATACTTATAATATAAAGAATATGTCAGCTGCAGATATATCCCTTTGAAATGACAATGTCTGTCGTTTTTTTTATCTAATTTTTTTATGTCTGGTTTTTAGTCTATTATCTATCTCACTTTTTATGTATAAGGCGCCACTCTCTTACTACTATCACATCCTCCTTTTTAACAATTTGCTTCACAATGTGATTTAATACCCAAGGATCTTTGAGATGTAATGCATTCAATGCTTATGTTCATCTTTCATCTCATCATTTTTCATTTTTTTTTTTTTTTTGTTCATTGAATCAAATTCAATGATGTTTTTTTTCTTCTTTGTTGATATATTTATATATATATATTCGTTAAAAAATAATTCAATGGATTTTATAATCAATAATTTTATATTTTTTAATTTTTTAATTTTTTGTATCTAGATACCCCGGATAAAAAATATCGAGTAGTTGAAAACGACTCAAAACGACTCGATGTTTTTTATCCCGGGTATTAAATGTAAATTATTATACTTTGCTAGATTTAAATAAATTTTGTAACCAAATAAAAGGTAATTTAAAGATAATATACAGAAGATTTACTTCAATAAAATCATTATAAATAATAAAATAAATTAAGGCTGAATAAAATGATATTTCCGAGAGGCGCTCAATATTCATTGGTGCAGTAGTCATGGTGTCATTCTGAGTGTAGTCATGGTGTAGTAGCATGTAGTGATTAGTGAAGGTGTAGTCACGTTTAGTTATGTAGTATTTGTACTTTTTTCACAACAACTTTTGTGAAAATAATTTTACGAATTTCTTGGTGATTACTTTGAATTTCTCCGTGATTACTCCGAATTTTTCCAATGTTGACCCACGCGGAGAAATGAGGAGAGAATTTTTTTGTCCGAAAAATACTAACGCGGAGAAATGTGAAAAGAAATATTCTTAAACTCCAAAAAAAAAAAATTTCATAATAATTTCTTTAATTTAAAAATAAAAATTTAATTTATTACAGATTTGAAAAAAAATTAAATAATCTCAGTTAAATAAAAAATTATTTAGCAAAAAAAAAAAAAAATTAATGAAATTATTTCTTTTAAAAAATCGTGAGTTAAAAATCATGTTTGTAAAATAAATAAATAATGGAAAAAAAAAATTCTGTTACAGCATAAAAGTTTAAAAGACAATTGGCCAGTAGCCATGGCAAATTTCAAGATTTAATTTTTATCCAAGCTCAACAATATTAAATTTGACATTCCAATCACTATCCTGCACATTGGTGAAAGTTTTTTTTTTTTCATAAATTTCAAAACCAATGTTAAACTATGACTGATCATTGAAATGTCTACAGTGTAAATTTATAAGTCTTCAATCTTTATCCATATATAAATTGTCTAAAACTTTTACAAACTCGAAATGTTTTTTTTCTTTTTTTTTTTTTATCCCATAACTAATATAAAAAAAATCCTTGTAAAACTTTTTTGTATTTTAATATTTCTGATAGCTGCCAGCCAAGAGGGATTTAAAGTAAAAAAAAACACATAAATTATTATTTACAAGGTTTGATATGTTTGTAGATGTATTTAAATTTAATACAAGCCTTTGGTAAATTTGCTGAAAATTGTGGTTGCGTTTCGGTGACCACGTTAACTCGACACGCGGTTTAAATCGTACATCAGAGAGCAAAACTGCCTTCAACAGTCTAGTTGTCTCATTATCAAACTAAACTCTACAGCTTAACTTCTTGTCACTTGGTATCAAGACAGTTAGTTAACCATGAGCTTTAATTTAAAACACAAAAATGTAATTCACCTGAAACGTGAGCTTACAACCACTAACCTTTGAACTGCTTTTTGGTTTGTTAAACAGAATAATTTATTACTTGTACAGATAATAAAATTCTGTCAAAATTATTAAAACTCTCAAGGGTCAGGGTGATTGACGATTAAAATGACCAACTACATGAAAGATAATTTAAAAATAAATTTTAAAACTCCCTTGAGCTTAAATCAACCTTAAATAATTTTTTTTTTATATATAATTATAATTAAAATTTTTTATAAATTATAAATTAAAATATATATCAATCAATAATAATCATTTTAATTTTCACAAAATATCATAACACACACCAATTTTTTTTTTTTAAACCACCAATATTATTTGAATAATAATTTTTATATTTAAAAAAAAAAATAAATGATTTATTGATAAATAGCTTTGATTTTATTATTGTATTTTATTTTTTATATAATTTAAAAAAAAACTGCAATTTAAACTGATGAATATAAAAAATAAATAAATAAATAAAAATAATATATTAAATCAAAGATAAATCGTGCAGATCGAATTGTTGAATTATGAGATCAATGTGACTGTTGCGTAACAGAGTGAATTATATACCTTGAACTGTATAGGACAGTGAATAGTGTTGGAACAATCAAAACCGACTGCAAAATTACCATATCAATTATTACGGAAATTGAAATACAAAAGATAAATCATTGTCGTTGTTGGTATTATTTAAAACAGAGCTGACGTATATTAAATGTAGAAAATCATTTAATGATACAAAAAGATATGTATATTCTATAAACAGATAAGAGATAAGATAAACGCAGTATGAAAAAATTATGTCTCGACAATTTTTATAATAAATAAATGACAGAAAAATTTATCATGTATCATGTATAGTTGTGGATTAAATTAAATAAAACAATTTTTATAAAGTAGTTGAATATTTTTTTAACCCAAATAGAAAAGAAGGGGTTTATCTATACATGTTAAATAAATAAAAAAAATTTATTCGTATACTTGAATTTAATTATGATCAAATTATTTTGATTAAATTTTTTTAGTTGTGACACCACAAGTCAACAAACTTTTAGGTAAATATAAATTCTATGTCAATTAAAATGGTATATTCCAACGTTTTATTATTTCATGTTGTTGTTGCAACTTAATATTAAATAATAAACTCATTTTAATCAATGGATAATAATAACATGTTATCATTATCGATTAATTGAGATGAGTTTATTATTTAATATTAAGTTTAACTATAAATTAATTTCCGAGGATATTCCAAAGTCTGACAATCATTTTGATTATTAATTGAGTGTGAGCCAAAAAATCACTCTAAAATTACTGTAATTTGGAATTTAAAATTTTTAAATATAGAATAAAATTAAGTAAGTGTAATTAATTTAAAAAAATTGTTTACCTGTGAAAATTATAATATCATTTATATAGTATTTATTTTAAATCTACTTTCATCTAAACATTTTCATAAATAATAATGATGTCACTGCACACTGAATCTGAAGATATTAATTACAACAACTCACAACAACTTATAAAAAAATAAAATAAGCCTTACCCTGGTAAAAATGATTTCTCCGGTTTTCTTCGAATTTTTTTCAATTTTGAAAAATCGGAGTAATTCTGAAAAAATTGGAGAAAAACGGAAACAGTCGGAGATAATCGGAGTAAATGATTTTTCTTTTTATATTTTTCAATGATATTAATACATATTGGCATTATATTTATATTTATACAAACTTAGTCTGGTTCATGTCTTTTCAGAGATTTTTCTGAAGCCTCGTAATAATAATTAGTACTAAATAGTAGTACTACATTTTCATCTCATCCTGTTAATAAGCACTCATATTATTATACAACCACATATAAAACTATAATACATAGATAATTTTTTCTTTACTTTAAAATAAATTTGTATTTTCTCATTAAAGTATTCAATACGGTTGTTTCTATTAATTGTTTAGCTTATATTTTATGAAAGTAAAAGTTTTTTAGCCATCAATTTTAGTCATCAATTTTTTTTTTAAATTTTTTTCAAGTGCAAAAAAAATATAATGAGCCTATTATATTTTTTTTATACTTGAAAAAAAATTTAAAAAAAAAAAACAAAATCGACGATATAAATATTATTCGATTATTAATTAATAAGAAATATAATTTTAATATAAATTTGAATTTATTATTTTTATATTAAAATTATTTTTTTTTCACCAGTATTTAATTTATTTGTCAAACTTTATCATTAATTTTTTTGTTTAGATAATTTTTAATTTAAAGCTGTCTTATTATTTATTTGTTGATTTATACATTGTAACACTTTGATAAAAATTTAGGCACCAAAAATCAACATCAAACTGTCATGCAAACAATGATAATTTAAAAAATAATAAATTAAATGATAAAATGTAAAATAAATTGAATTAAATTTTTAAAAAATGTAGACAACATTGTTATTTTGATGCAGTTAAAATTTATATTATTTACAATTAGAGTGGTTATAGATAGAATTGAACAGAATATATATATCACAAGTGTTAATTGTATGGAAATCGTTGGTATCGTAATTACCCATGTGGGCAAATTACTGCCACGGACGAGTAGACTGATTGGATCCTAACGTTGCTTTGACGTTGAGCAGTTTCAAATACACAAATTGCACCTTGTATATATTTTATCTGAAAGACGTTTTACCTTAATTAACAGACAACATCTGTACACTATATCTAAAAAGTAAATCCCAATGAACTATTAATTTATGTCCCCCAATTGATGACAATTTAATGCAAAAATTAATTAAAAATAAAAATTACATCACATTCACTTGATGTATATTTTTTAAACAAATAAATTATTCTTTTGAAATTTTTTTTATTAATTCAAGACAATTTTAAACACAATAATCAATATGCCAAATGAAATTTCTTACATTTTTAAAATTACAATTAATGACAGTCATCAATTTTCCAAACTTTCAAACAACCCTTGAATATTTCAAACCACTAAATTTTTCATATCCAATAAATTTCCAATTAAAAAAATTAAATACACCTCTCTCAATAAACATTTAAATATTTCATTCAGTTAATTAATTTTATAAATATTTTTTCTCCATTTTCAATATATAGAAAAATATATAATTTTTTTTTGTTAAATTTCCATTTGAATACAATGAAAGTTAAACAAAGCATACATATGAATATAATTAATGTTGTTATAAATATATATATACATATATTTCGATTAAAATAAACTTTGGTGTTGGCAGAATCACAAATATATTTTTCAGTCTGTTATTATCATGGTGTTCTGGCTCAGTGATTTATCGACATTGAACAATGAGAGTGGTAAATTTGTTGCTGGCAAAATTGTCAGGGGGGCAAGAGTAAGAGAGAGAGCGAGACAAGGGGGTTGGTCATAAAATAGGGAGAGATAGAAAGAGAGAGAGATAGAGAGATGAATGTTGGATGTTCGTATCAATCGTATCATAGATCATTTACGAAGGAAAATGGCATCAGTGAGCATGACCATGTGTGGTGAGTGTGAATTGCGGGTGATATTATATAGATTATACTATTGTTTCTCACAAGCAAACTAATATTGGCTATATTGATAATAATTAAATTGTCATTTACTTGATCAATAGACAAATGTCTCATTATCAATATTTATATATTATTGTTTCAATGACAATTACAACTGTATCAATTCCATATGTCAATCTAATATTTATTTTTATACAGCTAATTTTTATCTTTCATTAAAATTTATTTCTATTATATGTTCATTTAATTAATTAATTTATTATTATTGTTAGTTAATTGTTATGAATTTATGTATGCAGATATGCTTGGGTTTATATAATGAAACGATGTGCGTCATGTCATCATCAGTGTTGGAAGAAAATTTAAGTGCACACTTGTAGAGACAAGAGTACTTTATATTGTACATGTTAAATATCATCAGCATGGTGATAAACTGTCATGAGAAATTGGTTGGATTTTAAATAGAATTCTTGCTAGTAGTATTAATTTAATTTAAAGAAGAAATTTATTATTTTTATTTGAATTTAAAGATAAAAAATAAATGGAAATAATTTAATAGATGCTGCATTTGTATTATTTTTTATTTTTAAATTTTATAACAATGTATATTATTGAGAAAAAAAAATTCTATTTGTTATTGAATTAATTGTAGTTTATTTTGAGCTTTATAATTTATAAATTCATACATTGAGATAATAAAATCATATGATGCGAATTGATGATAATTAATGAAATGTCGTTGACATGCTAGACTAGCACATGTGGGAATTGCTAGTCAAAATTACCATACGCACGTTCTTGTATCATTCAATGACCAAAGCTCAAATCTGTCATTGACAGATGAAGGGAGGAATTAATTTGGTAGCTATGGAATTTAAATAAATTCTTTTTTTTTTTTTATCAATAACAATATGTATTATTTAAAAATTAATTTACACTATTTTTAAAAAATAAAAGTTTCTTTATTTAATGTCAAGATTTAACAGCAGATGACAGAAAATTAAATTACATCTTGAAACTTTATTTCAACGGATCAATTTAACCATACGAAATCTCATTAAAATAATGAATTAAATATCTGTGAAAATAAATTAAAAATACATACTCAATTAAAATGAAAAAAAAATGAAATAAAAAATATCCATTAATAATAAAATTGTCATTAAAAATTCGCCAATCAATTATTTACAAGTTCAATTAATAAATATTAAAAATAAATTCTTTGAATGAACTTTCTATAATGTTGAAAATTCAATAAAAAAGTTTAAAAGTATATGTAAGATAAAATAAATTGACTTGACACTTGTGTTTGAATAAAAACTTGAATAAAAATAAAATGTAAATAAAAATAAGTATAAAGTTTTCATGTGGATATGTGTTGGATATAATGTTTGTAAATTGAGTTTTACTACTTGGTTACAATTCGTGACGTGGTAAGTAGCTAAAGAGTTAGGAGAATCATGAATTTTCACGAAAACTTTGGAATTACTATTTTGAATACGATACGATTGGATATGTGTTTGTGTTAAGCCAGACTCGACTATCACCTTTTCACATCCAATCTATATAATTTCATCTTGAACAATTGTTTCAGTAAAATAACCTTTTTATTATTTTTTTTTACATTTTAAAATATTCACAAGTTAATTGTCTATTAAAAATTGAAAAATCCAATAACAATAATAACACACAATTGTGGCTATGTTTACCGTAAGTTCCTCCGTAACCTGCAGTATAAATGTCCCCGTAAATTCCCCCGTATTCAGTGCAAATAGCGTTACCGTTTTTTAAATATTATAAATTTTACAATTTTTTTTAAAATGTAGATTTTTTTTTATTTTTTTTAAATTTCTTCTGAGGAAATACATTGGTAGATTTCTTTTAAATTCATCAGGCATTTAGAGATACATTTCGACTCTTACCAAAAAAATTTTCATCATGGTCTTAAGCATATTATTATTTTTGCCTAAATATTTTTTTAAATTTCTCGCAAGAAAACACTTTTTCATCATGAATCAACCTTTTTTTTTTATCTTTTTTTTTAAATACTTTCGAGATAATTTTTTGACTTTGCTTGTCCAATTTAATGATGATTATTATTATCAATAATCATTATTAAATTGGACAAGCAAAAATTTATTACATATTCAATTTTTCGAATGGTTTATTTTACTTTTCATTTGGATTTACACAAACAGAGTGGCTAAAAAATATTCCTCTCTTTTTGATAAATATACATCCTTTTGCGTAAATTTAAAAAGGCGAAAAAAAAAACCCCATACACCAAGGGATTTTCATTTTAAATCGTTCTCGAAAAGCTCCCACAGATATGGAGCTTTTTCTAATATAACGATAGGTATACTATAAAATATAAAGCTGGAAAACAGCGTCGACGAGCTTTAATCTCTGAATCCCGGTATAAAATTTAAGCTAAACTCCACAAGCTTTTATTTATTTATTTTTTTTTTTTTTACATACATATATATTTGTGTAATAAATATACATATATAATTATATAAATAAAATATTTTAAAAGTAATTTTTGATATTAAAATATATTTATAGAAAAAAAAATTATTTTTAGATTTACGTAAAGTTGAATGAAGTAGTTGAAATAAGTTGACCCTCTTTGAAAAGTGTTGGGATATGAATCTCAGTTAGATTGAGTTTGTGGAAATTTACGATCTCGTTTCCGGTTTATGCAAACAGCCTTAATTTCCGGTTTCCATTTATACATATGCAATTCATTTGCAAATATTTTATTTAAATTTATATTTTAATACATATCCAAAAACAATTTTAATCAAATTATATTTTTATATTTTTTTATTATAAAAAATAAATATATATAGAAAAAAAAAAATAATAGAAACTAAAAAAATGTTAGAAACAAATTTAATATTTTTATCGAAATGTCAATTTGCCTCGTTGATATTTATCGAAAAGTCAAGCTGTCAAACTGTCTGTCATCATCAAACAATTAACTATATACATATAAAAAAATTATTTAATTATTTATTTACGTGGAATAAATATAAATAAAAATAAATAAATAAAAAAAAAAAGTTGAAAAGCTTTTATAAATATTTGACAACGACGTAAAAGTGGTTAGGTTTGTTTTTTTTTTTTAAATAAAAATTAGCTCATTATTTAAGATTAAAAAATGCATAAATTTTATGTTAATTGGTTTGAATAAAAATTTGTGTGTCAAATATATAATTAGATAAAAATGGGTGTGTGTACGAGAAATGGTTATGGTGGCTCATCAAGATCACCATTTGTTAATTTTTTTCTTTGGCCCGGATGGGGATTTTTGAGTTTCATTGTCATTATTATCGTTGGTTTAATCTACGCTTATCCATATTTGGTAATATTATATTTTTATTAATAATATTTATAAATTTAATTTGTTTATTTAATTAGGATATTTATTTCAGAGAGAAAAATTACGATCATTTTCATCAATTCGAAGAACGTTATCGCTAGATTAAATATTAATGGAAAATAAAAAAAATTATGAAACGAAAAAAAATCATATTGATACACAAAGTTTATTATTTACTATTAATTAATTAATTAATTGACTGAATTAAATATTACAAAGTAAATATTGAAATTATTTTTTTTATTTACTGAAATTTTAATTGTCAATTTTACAATAATAAATCAGGCAAAAAGGTTAGTTTATTTAAAAATAATAAATAGCTTTTAACACGTGTTGAAATTCAAAGAGAAAAGAGAGTTTTTTAGAAAAATTAAATTGACATTTTTTTAAATATCAAAATTAATCGTTTTGTTGCTGCTGAGATTTTCCAGCTTGTAAATATCAAACAAAAAAAACTCGACAAAGAAAATACAAGTAAGCCAGGCGTGTGTATCGCATCGATCTAAAAAATATATATATATTTTTATGAAAAACTTTTGTTGTAATTTTTCTACACCTTCAGCAGATGTTTTTTTTCTCATAAAACAAGTTTCATTTTATCTCTTGTACTATTTAAAGTCGTGAAAAAAAATATACACATTTCGTTTTTCAACAGTTTTCATGGACATTCATCAACAATTTTAACCACATATTATATTTTTTATTTTTAATAATAAAATTCAATGTTTCGTCATTCTTTTTGTCAAAATTAAACGAAAAAAAAAAAATCATAAATTTTTTGTCGTTAAAAAAGTAAATTTATCCTCAATATATATATATAAAGTAAAATTTTTTTTTTAATAATTTTAAAAGCTTTTAAATTAAAAGATTTAAAAAAATAAAAAAAAAATTTAATATCAGTGAAACAGAGCCAGAATTACATGGCTATATTATGCTTAGCTAAGTAGACGAAATATAGTTGCAGAAAAAAAAAAATAAAAAATTTTATTTCTCCTGAAAAAAATTCAAATTTGTAAATTGAAAAAATAACTTTTAGCATGTTAATTAATTAATTAACATTAATATTTTTAAATTATACTTAATTGAAAATTAATTTTCAGTTGCAAAGATGTTCATATGAATATTTTTAATTGAATTAATTTGATGCATTTGCTTCCGCTTTGACCAACGTGAAAGCATTAAATTGTCGTTTTTAATTGAATCGATGAGATGCCCTATATATCATATTAATTGAATTATTAATTTTACAATTTTTCAATCATTTTTGACTTGCCATGGTTTATAAATAAATTTTCTAAAATATACAGATGAAAAATTTATGTAAAATTTATTGTTTTGAATTAATAAAATTTTTTTTTTAAGATAAAAGATTTTAAAATTAATTTACAAACACCTGTTTAATTGCAATGTTGTAATTTTGTATAATGATAATTAGAGGTTTATATGTATTCTAAATAAATAATGATCTGGATTTAAATTTAATTTTGCCAGATGTTACATTTACAAACTTTGTGTGTGTGCTATTAATTTGAGGTATTTAAATTTCGACCTGTTTAAATACTGTAATTTTTTTTATCTAATTATTCATTTTATAAAATATATATTATTATTTTTACTGCATTATAATTAAGTAATTATTTATATTAATTTTCTTCAAATCAAAATAATAATAATTCAAAAAATTATTTACAGATATTTTTTTTATCAACAATGACTTCAAATGGTAATACAGAAATTTGTTGATGATAATTTTTGAATCTTCTTTACCGATAATTTATTATTTTTGTAAATAATCAATAATAATTAAATATAGTTATTATTAATTAACTATTTTATAATTAATTATAAAATTTATCTTTAAAATAATAGCTTCATTATTATAAATTTATTATAAAAGTATAAAATATAAACTTTTAGATATTTATTTAAAAAAAACAATAACAAAATTTTAATAATTATTTATAAATACAAAAATATATATTTCGTTTATAAATAAAATATAAACAATTTCAATTTGACCTTATTTAATTGAATACCCTAAAAAAAAATTAAAAACATAAATAATTTATATTCAATTAAAAAAACAACAACAACAACAACAATAAACAAACAAAAAAATTTATTCATAAGAAACAAAATTTG
This sequence comes from Aphidius ervi, assembly GCA_015776835.1. Lineage (NCBI taxonomy): Eukaryota > Metazoa > Arthropoda > Insecta > Hymenoptera > Braconidae > Aphidius > Aphidius ervi. The sequence goes on along the minus strand of MKYW01000030.1, from coordinate 286,026 downwards.
CACAGCTTGTACTTTTAATGACGACACTATAAAAATAAAATAATAAATTATCAATTGTGTTAGTATGATGCAATTTACAACTAAGCATTCATAAGATAAAAAAAAAAAACAATTCAAATAATATTATTATATAGCGCCACTGGAATTTATCAAAATGGTAGCACCAATAGAATGACGTAAAAAGAATGACTCAAACCAATGAAAAATAAGCTAATGGTCGAGTCTCGGCGTTTTCATGACGCATTTAGTGCCACGCTGGCAGTCTTGCTAAAAGCATGGAAATATTATACATCATTTTGCACTAAATAATCGCCATTATTATAAATTTCATTAAAATTGTGTCTAATTAATAATATCAACAAAAAACTCTGTCAATAATTATAAAATAAAATGCCACTTTTGGCCAAAGGTAAACTAACTCACGAATAAATTAATAAAAAAAAAAAAAAA
>MKYW01000030.1:255458-283475 GCA_015776835.1 Aphidius ervi | reverse complement strand
TTTTTTTTGTCAATTCAAATATAATTTAATAATTTAATTTATTTATCAATTTTTTTTCTCATCATAATTATCGAAATAATTTTATTTTCGATTGATAAGCTGATACATTTTGAAAGTCAATTTAAAAATAAAAAAAAAAATATAAAAAAATGCTCCAGACATTTGAACAAATAAATTAACAATATTAAAAATTATTATTTCAAGTGTTATGTAAAAAATAAAAAAATATAATTAAATGTCATTTTATTTTTTTTCGTCGAAATCGAAATAGTTTTTTTTTTTTGTCATTTCGAAATTTATATTTATTTTTAAATAATTTCTGAGTATGTGGGTAATGTTTGTTATAATAAATTTTAATAAAGCAACAAAGGGAATATGGGCCATCAGACATGTTCAATTGCATGTATGTGTTTTTTTTAAATTCACAATGTAACTGTAATTCAAAAGATCGACTCAGCGATGTAGAAAGAGTGAAAGAATGAAGAAATACCATTCTCCAAAGCCACCGGTAAAACAACTTCTCATTCCCTTTTTTTTTTTTTTATATATATTAAATTATTATTATTACATTTAACTATATATTTTTGTTCATAATAAACATTTTTGTTTTTTCCTTAAAAAAATTTAACCGTGTAATTTTTAATTATTCAGCAAAAAAAAAATTAACGAAACACACCTTCTGTATTATTTTTTAAATATTTTAAAAATGTATCAGCTAAAGAAAAAAAAAAGCTAGTATAGGTCAATTAAATATTTAAAAAAGAAAAAAACTCACAGATGTATCAATAATAAAAATAGAAAAAATAAAATGAATTTAAAATTTAATTAAAAATATTATAAACTAAACAAAATATAATAATAAAATGAGGTCTAGATAAGATAACAAGTGTTATTATAAATTTAGAATATTAAATAACGAAAAAAAATAATGAAACATATTTTATTCACATTGAAAAAGGCAGTAGTAATGTTGTACATGTGCATCGACTATATTTAGTTTTTGTATAGTTTGAGGAATCTAGGCTAGTCTAGCATAAAGTCTAGGGTAAAAAAAGCAAAACAAAGGTATTATATATTATCATGTATAACCAGCAGCACCAGCAGACTTACAATATGCCCTTGCAGACAAAAAAATATATTAAAAAATTCACCTGTATGTTGAAATGAATATTTTTTTTTTATTTGTTTACTCTTATTTATTTTATTTTTTTTTCTACACAAATGAGTTTAATTCAATTTACATTGAAAAAAAAAAAAATAATTCAGGTCAATAATAAATAAACAAATAAACATATTAAAATGATGATTAATAATTTTTACAGGATGAATGGACACCGGGTGATGATTTACTTGAACTAGATTTAAATACAATAAATGATTTAAATCCAATAAATGAATTAGACACAATAAATGATCTAAATGACATGGATCTAACAAGTAATTTAAATTTTGATAATGACCTGGCATCACCACCATCATCAGACAGTGGTTTATCAAGTGCATTAAGTTTAACTGGTGAAGAACATATGAGTCCATTATTGACATTTGATGATGATGCTAATGAATTGAATGATAAAACATTTAATCCAGATGATTTAATAAGATATGAACCATTTTATCCATCAAATGAATCATTTGATAGTAATGATAGTCCAATAAGATCAGTTATGAGTTCAAGTATGGGCTCACCGGAAACTGATGATGTCATTGAAGACATGGATTTTGAGCCAAATATGGTGACAATACCTGAACAAACGGATATTGAATCATCAATGGATATTCAATATCCATCTATTAAACAAGAAATTGTTTCTTCCATTGATATTGGTAAGAATTAGCCTAGTTTAATGAATTATTTTAATTTAATTATCATCATTGACATGCATGTAGTTTAGAGATTATTATTTTCTTACTTAAAATGTATGTCAAATGTAATTTTAATGCGTCATTTCTCAGCAATGTCGTGAGGTTAAAAATTATGATGTAATGTTTAATGATTTTTGCAGGAAATCCTGAGAGTATAATTTATTTAACAGGCCAATAAACTCTCTCTAGTATATAAATATAAATTTTTATAATTTTTTTTTTTTTATATATACAGATACAACACCAGTACAACAACAACAAATTATTCAACAACAAAAACCAGTTGTTTGTGTTCAAAATATACAAAAAACAATAACAACAACAGCAGCACCAACATCATCACCAGTAACAAAAATATCAACAGTAACAGTAACAGCAACACCAGTAGCACCAACAGCAAAAACAACAACCCTAGCAGCACCAGCAACAGCAACAGTAGCAGCAGCAGCATCAACAAAAACAACAACACCACTAACATGTAATGGCAAACAAATTCAAAAATTAATACGTGTTTCTGGATCACTTGTATCTGGAAATTCAAGATCATTATTAATCACCAACTTGAAAGATATTAAAAATATTCCTGGAATTAAAATAATAAGTCCAGCTAATGCTAAAAATTATAAAAATTTTAAAATAAATCAAAGCAATTTCATCAATAAAGCAACACATGTAAGTTTTAATAAATAATAATAATTAATAATTTTTTAAAAAATAATATATTAAATGTTGTATCAATTTTTTATAGATAACAATTAAACAAGAGGATACATCAAGTGAAAAAAGTAGTCAATCAAGTGATGATATATCTGAAACAGAAACTCAATATCCACGTTTAAAATTAAATAATGAAGAAAAACGTTTATTAGAAAAAGAAGGTATAACATTACCATCACATTATCCATTAACAAAAACAGAAGAACGTGAATTAAAAAGAATACGTCGTAAAATACGTAATAAAATATCAGCTCAAGATTCACGTAAAAGAAAAAAGGAATATGTTGATGGACTTGAAGATCGTGTTAAACAATGTACAGAAGAAAATATGACATTATTAAAACGTCTTAAAGCATTACAAACAGAAAATCAAAGTTTAGCTGGACAATTAAAAAGATTACAGGCATTAATACAAAAAAGTAATAAAAGTGCTCAACCAGCAACATGTTTGATGGTGTTATTATTGTCATTGGCATTAGTGGCTGCTCCAAATCTCAGTCATCGTTCAAATACATCAACAAATGAATTGACAATTGATCAAGAACAACCAGAAAATATTCCAGTTAATGGTAAGAATAATTATTTCAACATTTTTCAACAGTTTTACTGTTTCCTGATTTTTTTTTCTCGTTAAAATTGTGTTGGCTTATGGTACTTGTCTAGTTTTATATTTTTTACATCATAAAGAATTTTGCCGGCTCGTCAAACACGTGGGTTGCAAACGATCTATAGCTCTAACTGTCTTTTTTTTTTTTCTTTTTTTTTATTTAACACACGTGCCTTTGGCTCACACTGTTTTTACGCAGGTCGCGATGAGACATTGAACTCTCTCAACGAATTGTGAAAGGCATCACACACCGGTGTCTCATGTCTCATTTTATTTCTTCAACATTTTCTTTTTTTTTTTTTTAAAAAAAAAACAATCTTATTGCCTTTCACGTCAACCAAGTGATTGTTGCTTTTTTTTAAACAATCTTTTTGCCAGTTTTTTTTTATTATTGCAACAATAGACACGGAACTTGAATAAATAGATTCTTTTTTTCAAGTTATTTTTCTTAATGCTGTATTCGAAATTTAGTTGAATAACAGTCAATGTGGATTTAGCCTTTGAGATAAAATTAAAATGATAAACAAAGTTCAAAAAAATATATTCTTGCAGCTAAAAAAAAAATTGATAAGAAATTATAATCTTCATAAAACACAAACAACACAAAAAAAAAAAATCTTCATAATCACTTTGATAAAATTAAGATTATTCTTCATCCATTTAACTTGGGATTTTTTTATTTATTTTTTAAATTCATATGTGCTGAAAAATTGAGACAAATAGTATTAAAATATATTTAAACTAAGTATTTCAAGTACGAGTAGAGTGTGATAAGAAAATTTAATCTTTTGAGGAAAAAAAAATAAAGAAAAACCCAGAAAGATACTATGAAAAAAACAAGTCAAGAATAATTTATCATTATTAATGGGTTTTTTTTTTTCGTTTGACTATTTGACCTTTGTTTTTAATTTTTTCCATTGAAAAAAAAAAACAACGAATAAACACATTAAAATGTAATTATCATAAAAATATATATAATTTTTTTTTTCCTAGTTGGTAATATCTAATAAGTCATCATTTATTTTATAATGACAATTTTTATTGATGTCTGTATGTGTGCAATTTGATGTATTTATTTGATACAGTTACAACACATTTATAAACGCGATAAGTAAAATAAATGAAATCATAAAAACACAGTGTTGAATCGATTGAATATAATAAAAAAAAAAAGTCGTTCAACTACTTTCTACATGACGACCATGATGTTTGTCTTCAGTCTTGTTTCTTTGGCCTCAATAAATAAACTTTATTCGCATAATATTATATAAATATTTAACTTGGTCTATTTTTTTAAGTATTAAAATTATTATCAACTTAAAAAAATGTCTGTCTATCTATCAATTTAAAAAACAAATAATATTATCCAGTTAATTTTTCATGTCTCCTTGAAACTTGTTGATAAAAAATAATTGAAAATTCAAGTTAATTCTATTGTTGTTCACTTGATTAGCCTTGTTATTAATCTACTTTTAATATACAATAAAATTGATTGAATTGTAAAATGGATATAATTAATTATTAATTTAATTTCAGGTCGTTCAAGAAGTTTGTTATTTTCAAAACAACTACTTGATGAAGATTTTCATCAGTATGGTGAAGAATTACTTCAAGAATTTGAGGGTTTATTGGATCATGATTACAACAGTCCAATTGCTCAAATGCCACCTTGCAAACGTCAACGTTATGATAATGATAAATGTAATAAATATTCAGCTTCAATGGATCATGTTGGTGGTACGCTAAATAAACAATTAGATATGCAAAATGTTAAGCTAAGCAGAAAGTATATTGAGCCACCATTAGATGATGTTTGGCCCCCACCAAAACAAAATATTGCAAAACCAGCAAAAATTGTGGATAAACTTGAAGCACTGACGAATGAATTAAAAATAAACATTTCTGATGCTGATGGTACCAGAACTGTCCTCGTTAAAGTGCCTCAAGAACAGTAGAAAAAAAAATAAAGTAAATTATTATTTTCATTTACTAAAAAGAAACATACTTTTGTCAGCATTCGTATTTTTTTTTTTTTTATACCACTTGGAATGTCATTGTATTTGTTGCTTCCAATTTTTCATGATGATATAAAGAGAAAAAAAAACAATAGCAAATTAATTTAGCTACATAATTCAATCAACGAAATCAATTGATTATTAATTAATCATAAAAAAGTTAAACATTTATTTTCAAGATATTAATTATGTCTCATGCAAATAACAATTGGTTGTTTTTTTTTTTTTCTTTTTTTTAATGATCCTTTATGGTAGAAAAAATAATTAAGTTAGACATTATTTGATAGTAGATATTTACAAAAGAAAAGTAAAATAATTATTAGATAATATTTACAAAAAAAAAAAAACAAAAAAAAGGAAAGAATTAATGAATTTGGTGTAAATGAATTTTTTATAAATGAAAAAGTGAGATAATTAAATTGTAAATATTTTTCAACGTCGATATAATGTAATATTAATTGAAAATTTTGTTTTTCTTCTGAAAGAGTGATAATAATAAAAAAAAAAAAAAAATAGTTTTATTAAATAATGTTGATATTTTCAATGCAATTTATATGAGAACAATTAATTATATAAGTCAAGATCCATAGATAGTAAATTTATATTAAAAAAAAAAATAGTAGAATGATAGTTTAGCTGTAATAATATTAACGATATTCATGATAAAATCTTGATATATTGAATTTTAATTTTGAACCCTAGAATCATTGAAATGTTAATTTTTTTTTCTTTGATTCATCATGTGACTTATACCGGGATTATATAAATAAAATAAAAAAAATATTTCAAGTATGAAAAACTTGTTATTAAATAATTTATATTATTGTACACATTGTTTTGTGTACACCAAGACTGTTGCTTAAGAATACGAGAAAACTATAACAAAAACAAGAAAAAAATACAAAAAAAAATTAAGTAAAACAATAATCACGTACTAATAATTATTAAATTTTGAATATAATTCAGCTATTATTAATTATTTACAAAAAAATAATAGTAAATTCAAATTTTCGTATTTGTATTTTGTGTATTTCGCTATTTGAAAATCATAGATTAAATTTAAATCTAGAAAAAAACATTGTACATTTTTTTTTTTTTTTTGTCGATTGGGAAAAGTTGGGAATATTTTTTTGAATATGCTGATGAAGCATAAAGGTTTTGCTTGATTAGATATTATTATAGCTAGAGATAACAAAAAGAAAAAAAAAAAAATATGAAATTATTGGCAGAAAATTAAAAATTATATACATTTTGCAATAAATGTTCTTGCCTGAAAAGTAGGAAAAAATAAATATCATTATTTGTTTTAAATTTGATAATTATTTACAATTATATTTATATATTTTTTTTTTCCTCATTATTTCGAGCTGATGTTTGATCAGCTTGCACACATTCCTATGAGTTTTATCATGTATTTGATTTTTTTTTTTTTTCAATCAAATTATATTTTTGCACAGAGTTTATCAAAAACAAAGGTAAAAATTTTTTTTTTTTTCTTTGTTTTGTCTATGTATAGCATTAATTTGCAAATAAATATTATAAAAAAATGTATTTTATTATTGAACTGTAATTTTTATTTACCTAAATATATATATTAATTTTATTTAAAACATTTTAACAAAAATAAAATAAAATTATTATGAAAATCAATGTTAAAAAATATTATTTAATGATGTTTTTAATATTTTTTTTACTTGTCTAAAATAAGACATTAACTATTAGGATTTGAAAATTGTTATTATTGTTAAATTAATTTTAAAAGTCTGATGGTTATATTTTAATTTATAAAAAAAAGTTGATGCAATTTTTAGACAATAATAACAAATTAATGATTTATAAAATTTATAAAATAATTTATAAAGTTTGTTACTGATTAATTCTTAAATTAAAAAGACTACAACTTGAATTATATAATTTAAAATTATAAATTTGATAAATAAATCAGCTTTGCAAGACATTTAACATTTAATTTTGATATTAAATTACAATTAAATTCTTTAAAACAACAGAAAAAACAAATCAATCTATCAATAAACAATAAAAATGGTAAAAATAAATTATAAACATAAATGAATAAATAAAATAGTTATAAATTTTATTAAATTCAATGCAATTAATGACAGATTAAAATATAAAAAATTATATTTGCAACATAATAGCAACACCAGCAAGTGTCCATTTAGTTGGTTTATCTTTACTTTTAAGATTAAATGTCCAAACATAAGTTGGTCCTCTTGATCTTGTTTTATAAACTGGACATTCATACATATTTTTTAAATCTTGTTTATCTTGTGTTATTGCTCTAATATAAATAACTGGAATTTGTGGAAATAATTCTTTTAATTTTGATTCAGCAATTGTTCCTAATTGCATATCCCATCTTGCACCTTCCATATATAAACTATTAACATAAGCACCCTCACGTGGTGCACCAGATATTTCATCTTTTTGTTTTTTTGTAACATCACAATGAAGACACATTTTATCTAATGGCCATTCATTTTTTCTTGCTGTTTGTTGCATTATTGCTGTTAAAAATGATTGTGGATTAAAAAATCCACCAAGCCATATTGATGATGGTAGCTAAATCAAACAAAACACAAAAAAACATTAATAAAAATAACATTAAGATAAACAAAATGTAAATATAAATTTTAACTAACATTAAAATCAGCTGTCCAATTTGCCAACTCAGTTATTCTATTCAACATATCAGCAAACCAACCAGCCAAACCAAGACTCGATGGATATGCACGTTTTGTCCATGATGGTGGCACTGAATCCATGTATAAATAATTTTGTAAATCCTCCATATCAGCATTAATTGTCAATTCACCCTATTATAAAAAAATACAAATTACTTTTTGTCCTTTTGACTAAATAAATCAATATAAAAACTTGCTTTTAAACCAAGCTCCAATTCACGTAATGATCTACGTAATTCACTACAAAGAATATTCATTCTTTCACATTCTTGAAATGCAACAATAATAAAAGGTGTTCGTTCTTCAGTTTTACTCATTAGTTCTTGTATATTAAATATTTCAGGAAGTTTATCAAGTATATCTTCAATGACATTACGTACTTTATCTTCACGTGATAAACCACCACCAGAATTATCACCAGAATCTCTTGGTTGCATTTCTAAAACAACTCTAAATAAATTATCAGCTGTCATTGTCAAAAATCCTGTAAACAAATAAACAAATTATTAAATAAATATCCAAATTTATTGTCATTTAAAAATAACAATTTACCAATTTCTGCATTTGGATGGAGACCATATAGAACTGGACTTTCAGCTGGTAAATAATTATCAACATACTTGTGATACCCAGCATAATCAGTATTTGGTGGTGCCATAAAACCAGGTGCAATATACAAATCACCATCAATTAAATCAGACTGTAAATATTCAAGTAAATACGTTCGACATAATCGTCTGTCCCAATCATCAGTAATATGACCACCATACATTATTTCACCAAATAAATATCTCAAATCTTCCCATGGTACTTTTGAATTACTCTCAAGATAATTCAATAAAACTGACACACTTATTGTCAAGTCACCTACATTAAATGGATATGACTGAAAACAAATAAAACCTTCAATTAATGATTTTTTTTTTTTTTGCTATTTTAATGAGAAAAAAAAAAGTTATGTATTTAAATAACTTTTTTTTTTTTCATTTTTAAATTAAAAAAAGTATATTTTAACTTTTGCACTTGAATAGTCGTTAGTAAAATATTAAAATAGTATATTGATTTAAATAATAATTTAGGTCAAGAGTTTTTTTTTTATTTTTTTATTTTTAGAATATTAAATTTACTCGATTCCATCCTTGTGGACCAAATTTCCTTCTCTCAGCCACAACTGCATGATAATAACACAATGCAAATAAAATTCCTTTGAATTCTGATTCCTTTGAACATGAATCTAGAGTTTCTTGATTAAAATTATCCAAAGCTTTGTGAATATTGGCATGAATACCCGTTGGTGGTTCATTTGTTATTTTAATCGCTGACTCTAGAATACCCTGATTAATTTTTCATAATAATTATTATTAAAAAAATATCTATCAACTATTTTTTTTTTTTCATTTAAAATTGACAAGTTGAATTTAAATTTATTATTAATTTGATATTTAAAATTTAAAAGTATAATTAATTTTATTTTAAATACTTGTGGTATAATTGATTCATGAGGATCTGGACTTGGTTCAGCACTGATAAATAGTCGATAATCATCATGAGGATTATCTGATAATTGTTCCATTTTTTTTTCTAAATTTGATAGCCAACTTTTAACGAGATGTATATTTTGTAGAATGACCCAGTGACCATTTTTAGCTGCGTGGTCCATTGATTCTTCAGCCACTGGTTCTTGACCTTGACCCAGTGATACATTATGAAAATTTCTTTTATCAAATGTAAAGCCAATGCTTTTACCAAGTTTTTCTACATCCTTAAATAAATAAATAAAAATAAATATACAATATACAAAGTATCAAATAAATATTGAAAAAAATAATAATAAAAAATATATTATATCCATTATTTCAATTGAGATGAAGAAAAAAAAAATTACTTTAAGTGGATCAACACCAGGGGAGAGAATGAAAAACACTGGTGTTATTGAAGTTGTTTCTTCAAACGACTTTTCAAATGGTGGGGAACGTGAATCAATAAATTTTGCACCCATTTTTTCCTCCACAAAACATCTGGCAAAATAATTTAATCATAAACAATAAACAATAAATAAAAAAAAAAAGAATATTATTATTTATTTACCTAACAGCATAAGTCATTCTATCTGGTCTCAAACATCTCATCATACAAAGTCTTTGTAGTGCTGTTTTAGTTTTCCAATCTTGTGGAAATTTTTCTCTCTCAGGTGTTCCAGATTCAATGAATTTTTTCCATCTTTTAGCAGCACCCTCAATATCACGATCAAGATTTTTAAAATCATCAATATTACTTAAATATTTAATACCACCCCATGACATGTTGTTTAAAAAATCAACTGGACTTTTGACATTTGTCATGTATGGATAACGAAGTAAAAAATCCAATTCAATTGGTGATATTTCTTTGGTTTGAAGTAATATCTAGATGATGATGATAAAATAAATAATTAATTGTGAAAGAATAATTATTATTGAAATTTATTTAATTACTTGTATTGTCATTTGACAGATGAAAATAAGTTTGTCACTTTCAAATAAACCACGTGATGTGTACATAAATACGAGATATGTTATACTGTCAATCAATAGCTCAACTCTTTTTTTAATATTATCAGATTGTTCAGTGAATTTAATAGCATTTTGAAATACAACACTAAATGCTTTTAATGAAAATTGATAAAGCATATTTATTTTATATAAATCATTTAATATAAAATATAATAAACTTGCTCTTGATGCTGCTGGACGATATGCTTCTCTTGCTTCATCAATTTGTTTAGCTGTTATTTTAGATTCAATAACTTTAACTGATATTTCAGCAGCTGTTTTTTTAGTTGTTTCAAGATTAACAACAAGATCAACATCACTTAATATATTTGGTCCAGCTGATGATAAACGATGTAATAAATCATCTTCTAATGTTTTTAATGTTATTTTAAATGTATTTTGTTGTTTTGTTAATTCAGCTTTTGTAGTTTCTAAATCTGGACGTTCAGCTTTAACAACATCACCCAATAATTGTTCTTCTAAACCATCTCTTGTTACAGTAAAATTAATCAATGTTGTTTGTGCTTGCATTTCTGGTTTATAATGAGGATTTGCTAATTTTGTTTGTAAAATTAAACGAAAATTTGGACTAAAATCAATTTCTTTATCACCAATTTTAATTGATCTATATAAAAAAAAAAAATTAATAAAAATTAATAATATTATAATTAAATAATCAATTTGTTAAACTTACCTTCCTTTTTTGACAAGTACTCTACCCAATATTGGATCCAAAACAGCATCAACTGTTTCCATAATATTTTCTAACAATACAATTTCACCATTTGATATTGCAAATTCAATATGATCCAAATAATTTTTATGTGATAGTCGTAATATTTTTAAAGCATCACCATATGTTGACTTGATCCATTTTAAACCTTGTAATTGTGGATCAATCATCAATGGCCATCTTGCTGAATTTGTTAATATTGTTGCATTTTCAGTTGACATTCTATCAGTTGGTAATCCTATATGATAAGCAACATCAATTAAATAACAATAATTTGATAGTTAACAAATATTTTAATACCATTATTATTCCACTGGGCAATTTGTGCGTCATCAGTTAACAAAGTGAGTGGATCTAAATCGACTGTTCTCGGTATTTGTACGTCCAATTTATCAATGAATGGTATCCAATGAATGTTCATCAGATCAAGTCTGTATTTACGTGTAAAACAACCAACATATGAGATAAATGCTGTGACGAGTAATACATCACCTGGTACTGTATCTCCCGAGTTTTTTAATCTACCAAATTGATTGGATAAAAAAAAACGTATATATATATATAGCTTAAAATAAAAATAGATTAAATGAAAAATGTTCATTATTTTTAATTACACTCTGACAGTTTCACTCCAACGTATTTTTTCTGATCCAAGACCATTAACTAATCTATTTGCTAAATCAATTGTCATTGCTGTTGCATCAGCTTCATCTTGACATATTTTTTTTTCACCAAGTGCAATACTCATTTTTTCACCCAGCACATCTAATACTTTTTTTAATTCCTTGTTAAATAATAATAATAAAAAAATTATTATTTATATTTAAATGAAAAAATAAAATAATAATAATAATAATTTTAAACTAACCGATAAACGACTTTGTAGTGAATTTAATTTATCCATTGCTGCTTTTAACTCGGAATTTGCTTCGGCCAATGCTGCCCTTAGGGGTTTAACTTTTTCATTAATATAATGAAAAGCCATGATATTTTTAACCCAACTGCATAGACCAGCAGCTGCCTGGGATTTTGAGTAAATAAAGTCTGGTTCAAAGTCTAAACAACAACAACAATTTTATATAGATTATTTTAATTTTTAATAAACTTGTATATGTTAAATATAAAAATACAAAAAAACCTTTATCATTGATATATGGTTGTATAGCTTTAACTACTTCTGGATGAATATTCTCTTTGTTATATTTTCGTAATGCTGATAAAAATGCATCAGCACCGCCCATCATTGCTTTGCAAGCTTTCCAACTTCTATCCTTTGGGACTTTTCCTCCCTTTGGAGAAAAAAGTACAAGTACTGCTTGAGCAACATTTGCAACTGCATCCGGTGGTGTGCCAAAGGATTTCAATTCAGTTAAATTATTCTGTTGAAAAAATAAAAATCAAATCAAATGTCTTTTTTATCATGGAAAATTTCTACAAATTAATTTTTTTATTTATTTAATTAGTTGATAGTAAAAGCTTAATAAAAATTGATTAATTTTATTTGTTTAAATTGTGTTTAATAAATATTTAATAAATAAAATTAATAATAACTTTGTTTAATGTGTTCAATGCAGCTTCAGCTTGTTTGACTGCTGGTTCTGCTTTAGCTAAATCTTGATCACATTGTTTCTGTCTTAACGACACTCGTTCTTTAATCTCAGCAATCTTTGCTTCTTCCTCAGAAACTTTGAAATACAATTGAGAATAATCAGTGTGTTTCACAGTTATATAATTTTCTATATATATATATACTATATCCCCTTTTAATATTTTAACCCTCTCACTCTCTATTCTACAATTGCAACAACCCCTTTTCTTCTTCTCACTCACTCTTTCTTTCAATCTCTCTATTTATCTCTCATAAAATTTACAGCAGTAAATAGTTTCAATGACAGTCCAGAGTGACTTTTCATATAGTTATAAAGTTTGTTTGTTACCTATCGTCTTTTCCACTTCCGCTTTAGTATTTTCCTCTGTTACCTCGGCCAAGATTTTGTCAGCAATCTCATTCTTCTTCTTCAAGTCAACTTCCTGAACAGCTAAAATTGCTTTTAACTCGTCTACCTGAATGTGATTGTTGAAAATGTTAAATATATATTTATTTTTTTCTTCTCTTTTCTTTTAATTTAATTTTGTTTTTTAGAGATAAGTAATTGGATTTTATAGTTGAATGATTATTTTTTTATTATTTTTACCTGTCCAGCACATGAGGCTAATTTTGTTAAGCCATTTTCAAGACGTAGTATCATTGATTTTAAATTAAATACTTTTTCACCAAGTAGCTTTGTGTATAATGCAATTTGTTCTAAAAATGATTTTGGTGTTGTGTAATTGTATCTTTTTTCATTTTGTAAATATACTGATGACATTTCATTGACACTTTGATGAACATATGACATAAATAAAGACACAGATTTTCTATATTTTTCTGGTAATTCTTCCAGTTCCTAATAAAATAAAAAATTTATAAATAAATGATTTATTTAATTATATGAAAAAATTAAATTAAATACTTCGAGAAATCTTATTGACACAGACTCCAGTGCATCTTGAGGCCAATCTTGAAACCAATTTATTGACGTACAATTAACCAAAGCAGGAAATTGTCTAGCTCTTTTTCTCAATGTTGCACCAACTGGTGAAAAACATAATACACATTTTAATTGTTTTCTTACACGATCAATAAAAAATTTCCAACAATTTTCTTTTGTATCCATGATACCAAGCTGTTTGACCTACATACATCAAAAATAAAAATAAAATGTATATTTAATTGAAAAATAAAAAATAATTTATCTCACTTCATTGCGTACTGCATTGATGATATTATCAACTTCATCATCAGCAAATAATTCAGCAATTTCACCAGATGCAAGCATGTCATTAACAACAACAAGAAATCTTTCTTGTGCAACTTGTGAATCAGTCATTAAAAATGTTATTCCAATATTTTTTAATCCAGCTTTTAAATACAATCCAGCAAGATCAATTTTTAAATCATTTATTGAATATCCTTTACGTAATTGTACTTGAAAAACCTGTCATTTTAAAAATGTAATATATAAATTTAATCTAAAAGTTAGTTGTGTGTTTTATTTGTGTAGGAAAATTTTATTCTATAACAGTATGATATTTGAGTTTGTTTGGAAAATAGAGTGTGTTTGACAAGTCAAAACAATTTGTGACTCAATGTTATATATACCTCAAGACCGGAAATAAAGGATGCTAGACGAGACAGAGATTGTTTTCCACTTCCTCCAACACCCACTAACAGTGCATTACCTCTTGGTGATTCAAGTATACGATTTATACGACAAACATGATACATTGCATCTTCAAACATCACTAGATTCATTGCTGCAACCTAATTTATCATTTTATTATTATTTAAATTTAATTTAATTTATTTTTTAATATTACCAATTCATTGTAATTAACAAGTGCATCTTCTAATAATTTAATTAATTGTTGCCATTCTTTAATAGGCATGTATTTTGGATCACCAATTCCTTCAGCAAAGTGGCAATAAATTATTGGCTCAGCAAAAACAACATCCTCTTCTAATTCCTATTTATTTTAAAATTAACAAAACAAAAAAAAAAAAGATATTAAATTAAAATACCAAGTACTTATTTATTATTTTATTTAAAAAAAAAAACAAACATTCATCATACCGTTATATTTTTTCTCAATGCATCTTGCAATAGTAATTGGAATTCTTTTTTGTCATCAAAATTAACGAGTTTATCACAATAAACTCTGGTTGCTTCATGAACATACAAACGTATTGCTGCATTTGAATTAACAATAGCATCACCATTTGCAAATAAATAACCCTTAAAATAAATATTTAAATAAAAAATACATAATTAAAATGATAATAAAATTGTTAATGATAATTTTAAATAATTACTTGAAATAAATTTGACAAATCACGAAGATTAAATGTATAATGAAATTTAATAGCTGTTGGTAAAAATGTTGTTGTAACTTTTTCATGAACAAATAATGCTGTATTGATTATTGGTTCAATTTGTTTTTGTATTATTGAAGTTATTTTTTGTTGTGGATTTGAAAAATGTTGTTGTAACATTTGACTGTATATTGTGACAAGTGCATCATGACCAGGAAAGCTATTGACATATAAAAAAAAATATACTTGTTATTTTATATTTTGTTGAATAATTCATGTTGAAATATACCTGACTGAAAATACAGCAAAATGTCTTTGTAGTCTTGGATCAATGGTGAAACTTCCAGCAGTTGGATTCATACAAGATACATATTGTGTATTATGAATATCTTTCAATGTAAGTTTTGTTCTATCATACCTATCAATCGTCAAATCATATATTTTCATCTATCTAAAATATATTTTTAAATATAATAATAATAATAAAATAATAACCAATGATTGTAGTCCATGTGTTGTCGTATAAGTGTGTGTGGTTGTACTGTCCCATATGCATCAACTTCCGGCATATTCATATCATCAACAAAATAAACCAATTGCTTGGTTCCTGGTGGTCCATAATTACGTCCTGCTTTTTTTTCAAGATATTTTTCAAGAATACGTTGAAGCATTTCTGTAATATAAATTGTTAATTTAATAAATAATTACCAATTTAATATTTTTTTCTCATTTTATAGTTTTTATTTATTTTTTTACCGGATGTCGTGTAATAATTGAATGGTACATTTGCTACGTTATAGCTATCACTTAAAGAAGATAATTTTTCATTGACTATAACACTTTTACCAGAGCCAGCACTTCCCACAAGCATAATTGGTATTTTTTTTTTCATTAATAAATCCATAAAAAATCTTAGTCTAACTGTTTCACCAGTTGGAACAAGTGTCGACTAAATAAAAATTAATATTTAAGGTTTTTTTTTTTCATTTAAATAATACGTATAAGTAAATTAAATTTTCTTTTTTTTTTTTAATTACTTGTAATGGAATATCCATATCGAGTTCCCATCTACCAACTTTTTCATTCCATGGTAATAGCTTTTTAGTTTCATTATCAATATAATAACCAAATATATTATCACCAGATGGAAATTTAATTGTTTTAAATTCACTTAACCACCATCTGCTAAATTCATTTCGCCAATCTACCAATTGATCTTTAAACATTGTCGATCCAAATGACCAAATACATGCAAATGCAAAATATAATTCATACCATTCTTTTGGACAATCAATTGGTACATTATCATTTATCAATAAACAATCTAATAAATTACACAACATTTCAAGATGGCATATTTCTGGTATTGGTGTTATTTTTTTAAATTTATATTTTGATGCTTCAAGTAATGATGGTATATATTTATCAAATAATATAACTAAATTTGCACGTTCTGTTTTATCACGTGTTTCAATCCAACTTGTAACATATCTATTGTCATTCAAATTAAAGCAAATTAATATTTTAAATTTAATAATATTGTGTGCTTTAAAACTTACGGATTCCAGCCAAGATCTTGAGGATTAATATAAAGTATACCAGCTCTTGATACTGTTGCTGGTGTTGCTGTTTTTAAATTTGATATTTCAAATAATAATCTCATGTGTTTTGTCAATGCTATTCTTTCATTTGATGCAAGTGTCAATACTTTATTATCATCCATAACTGTATTGAGTGATTCAATCCACATTGGATCAATATCACCATCAAATACAATCCATTTTGGTCCATCACCACTCATATTTGCTTGATCTCTCATTAGCACTGAAAATAATCTGTTGGTTTTTTTGTTTTATTAATAAAAATGAATTAATAAAATTAAAAAAATAAATCAAATACATACCCATCTTTCCATTCTCTTGTTGCTGGATTAATAATACCAAATAGCTCATCATTTGTCACGGCTTTTGGATTAAGATCATTGTAATATGGTTTTTTTAATTGATTAAAATATGTACGATATAGTGTTTTCCATACTTGTGTTTTTCCAGTACCAGCAAAACCAACAATAAATACACAATGACGTACATTAAATAATTCTTCAAGTTGTACTATTTTTAATATAAAACCATCTTCTGGTTGCATATTTAAATCAATTGATGCTTTACGTATCATTTTTTCAAATTCAAAATCACGTTTACGTGGTACATCTAATGCAGGAAATAAATCACCAATAAGACCCATAAATACTGGCACATCATCTGTTACTATTTTTGGTGTATTAAAATCTCTTAATGCTCTCATTAATACTTGATCCTCTGGACGTTGACGATCACCACGTTTTAATTTACCAGCAACAACAAGTACTGATTTAATTGCACGTAATCCCCAATCATAATGATCTTGTTTTGATAATAATTCACGGCATAATGTATACAGTGTTATAAATTTACGTGCTAATAAACGTGCCTCTTGAAAACCCTCAGCAACAAGCATTATTTCACATATCAATTCAAAATCTGGTACAACCATTGCGCATGGTCTAAATCAATAAATACAATTTACATTATTATTTTAAATTAATTTAAAAAGTTTTTATTTTTTTTCTTTTACCTAAATAGTGTTTTTAAATTTTCTGGTAACTCAGTACGACCAGCATAACCAGGATTCATTGTTATAAACATACCAACAGTATTAATAATATTTAATTCTTCACCAAAAAATAAAAATTTTTTTTTTCTACTTTTAATACCATCAAGTACACATTTAACTTGTACAGCAACAACTGATAATACTTCAACAGATATTCTATTAAATTCATCAAAACATCCCCATGCACCAGTTTGTGCTAGACCCATGTAAATATTACCACAAGACTTTTGATGTTAAAAAAAAACAAAAAAATAAAATGATTATTTTAAAAGTATTTTTTATATTGATTTAGATTGTAATTTACTTTGTAATCCATTTGTTCCGAGCAATTGAAGACGTATACCATTTGTCCAAGTGCTCGACCTAAATCCTTGGTTGTTTCAGTTTTACCTGTACCAGCAGGTCCAGCTGGTGCACCACCCATTACCAAATGTAATGATTGTGTAAGGGTAATGTAACATCTGTCTGTTAGTGGTGTTATTACTAGACGTGGTACATTACCCAAATATTCATAACCATATGAAAAACTAGCATCACATATATTTGCAAAACAATCACCAAGTTTATCATCCCATCTTTAAAATTTAATTAATAATTAATTATTTAATTGATACTAATTTATTGTATGTATTTATTTACCTGTGTCGTAATTGTGATTGCCATTGAAAACTTGATGAATTTTCAGCTTTCATTGTTATTAATTTAGCAACAACATCTCTAGCATGAACGTCAATTGTACATACAGTCATAATTTTTTGTCTATTATTATCACTTAATTCACCACATAGGATTGTTATCAATGCATTTAATTGATTTATTTGTTTTTTTTGATAATCTTTAAGGGCATTTTCAAAGCCTTCTTCAAGTCTAGCAAATGCCATATTAACTTCTGTTGTCCACCATATTTGTGTACCACATAATGCTGGTTGTGCTTCATAATCAAGTATCCAATTTTCACGTGGTTTTTCTTCATATGAACCAACAGCTTGACTAAAATGATAACGTACACTTTTTCTCATAATATCTGTTAGTCTATTTAGCCAAATTTCAACTTGTCCATTACAATCACAAGTTCCATGCATTGGCATTTCTTCACCATCTTTAGCAATTAATGTATTTGCTATTTTACTTGCTTTACCATTTTCCATTTTCCATTTTAAATTTGCAATTGAATCATAAAGTTTTGATAAATGTTTACATACCATTTGAGGATTATTACCTGAAATGAAAAATAAAGTTAATTTTTTTTTTCATTTTATTTTCATGTAGAAATAATAATAATTGATGTAAAAATATTTACCATTGCTGAGAATATCAAGTAAATCTGTAGGTGATATAAAATAAAATCTTGGATATGCAAGTCTTTTTGTTTCTAAATAATTTGACAATGCTTTTTCACATAAATTTAATTGTTCTTCTAATTCTTCAAGTCTATCTAAAAGTTTTGGTTTATTTGTAGCTCGAATAATATTTAATACTGATAAAATTTCTTTCAATAAATCCTGTAAAATAATTTTTAATATATCAAAAGTTCAACGTTAAATTTATTTTATTTTTACTTTAAATTCACGATCTATTTTCTCAAAGCGTTTTGAATCTTCTGGAAGTTGACTGCGTATATCTTCAGAACCAATAAATATACTTTCAAGATGCATCCAAGCACGTTGTACTTCAAACCAAACATTAATAACTGCATCAGCATTACTTAATTTACTCTGCCAATCTGTCACAACGTCAATAAAATATCCAACAAATTTTGAGCTAAGCATATTTTGTAATTGAACCTAAATATTAATTAAATCAAAATATTAATTTACAAAATATATGTTTTTAAATTTAAAAATATATATTTACTTGATTTTCTTCTAATATTTCAATTGTTTCTTCAGCAATTTTTAAAACATTTAATTTTGTTCTGTCATGATATTCTTTTTCAAATTCAAGATTAGACCATGTATTTGTCAATTCTTTTAAAACTTTTTCCATAGCCATTTCTTTAACTGCTTTGTCAACAGTATTTTTAACTTCTTCTTCATATTTATGTAACTCAAGTCTCAATAAATCATCGAGTGTTGTTTTATCATGCATTGTAAATTTGACCTTTTTAAAAAAGTTTTAAAATTATATTATTAAAATTTTATCC
The DNA here is from genome assembly GCA_015776835.1 of Aphidius ervi. Lineage (NCBI taxonomy): Eukaryota > Metazoa > Arthropoda > Insecta > Hymenoptera > Braconidae > Aphidius > Aphidius ervi. The sequence continues at coordinate 263,593 of MKYW01000030.1, read as the reverse complement.
ATCACAAAAATAACATATATTATTATACTTTTGTTTCAGCCATTAATTGATTCCAATGTCTTTCTCTAATTGCTGGATTTTGTAACTCTGAAACAGCTCTCAATGATGACATCATATTTTTAACTTGTCCCTCAATATAGTGATATAATTCCCAAGCTTTAATTTCTTTATCAAGTACTAAAAATAAAATTATTGATTATAAAATAATAAAAAAATTATCTTGTCATCCTCTTGAAAATATAAAATTATTATTAAATACTTACATCGCAATTCTCGTGTTAATTTTTTACACTCTTGATCCATGCCCTCAACATCAATCTTCTTCCACACAGTAGTCTTCCATTCATCTAAACTTGATTCTATAACGATGACATAATCCCACAAACATTTCAATAGCTTTAATTCACGCCTGGCTTGTTTAATATGTTTAAACTCTTGAACCTGTAGCTCAAATATATGTGCAGTTTCCATTAATGTATTCAATTCATCTTCATATTCTGTTATTTCTTTATTAACTTCATCTAGCTTTTCATAAATATTTCGACAACCATATCTATATATATTTGCAATAAATAAAATTAAATCAATACATGCAAATAATAATAAATAAATCAAACTTACTTAAAAATATCATTTTCACGAAATTTAATTAAATATTTTTGTTGTCTAAAATCAAAATAATTGAGACGTTTTTTTATTAAATCAATTTGATGAGCAAGTAAAGGTGATACAACTTGTTTTGTTAATGCTGCTAATTTTTTAACATTTGTCCATGACTCAGGTAGACGTGTTAGCCAATCAAATGTCTCTTCACCAAATTCAACATCATAATCAGCTAATAAATTAATTATTTCCTAAATAAAAATAAAAATAAATTACAATATAGCAAGTTTTATATTATTTTTATTGATAAAATTATACCTTAATTGGGTCAAACATATTGTCTATTTTAGGCTGTCTATTCTTGACTTCTTTGAGATAATAAATAGCTGACAGTAAACCTTGATAGTCATCTTCTGACACTTCTTGTGAAAATCTATCAGTTGCAGCATTAAGAAATTCTGACAGTTGTTTCAAACTTTTTGACATTTCAAAATCATATAAATATCAAATGAAAATATATAATAATAATTTATAGAGTAAATTTATTTACCTTGTATTGACCTGATCCACAAGATGTTGTTTTAATACATTAGCCCATTTACAAATGATATTTAATAAAGACTGTTTAAATGGCTTTGTATTAATTTTTAACCAACGACATATTATTTTTTCATCATCAAATAAATTACATTTTTTATATAAATTCATAAAATAATCAATTTCTCTTTTAAAATCACTTAAAATTGGATTTTTTTCTTTGATAATGTCACGTAAATTATCTGGTGATTCAGCAGCTAATTCTTTTTCTTCATCATTAAGATTTCTTGAGTATTTTAAAAAATAATCAAGATATTGTTGTCTGTCGTCTAACCACAGCCAATTATAAGTCTCATATGTCTTCATTATTTAAATATTTATATTAAAAAAAATATATTTTTAATGATGAATAAGAGGGTATTATTTGTCTCAATTAGATCAATATTCATTATACTTACAGTTGAATACTCTTGGGCTTGGACTAAAGCTTGTTTAACTCTATTTGATGTCTCTTCCAGCATAAATGTTATTCCTTCTTCTTCAGCCAAGTCAATCTTTGTAAAATGACATAAAAAATAATATTAAATTTAGACTAGTTTTTTAATATAAATTAAAAATATCATCAGTCACTAGTCAATCAATGTCAACTTGATGTTAAAAAACAAAAATAATATTTCATTTCAACAAATGGATAAAATAATAAACTAAAAAATATAAATAAAAAAAGTAATTTTTACTCCGTAATTTTGTCGTTCTACAGCTTTATCAGGATCTAAACGAGAAATTAATGTTCCCATTTTCATAATGTCTAACATCAAGCCTTCATAAAATCCATAAAATCCTCTTGGGTCGTCAATTTTAAGTGAAGGCTGAAAGATGATATCAGGTATTTCCAGACAAAGTTGCACCTCAAATAGTGGCAGTACATTTCCCTCTGGATCAGTTTCATCAAGTATATAACAAATACTAGTTTAAATAGTATAAAAAATTTAAATTAATCATTCATCTAATCATTTATTTATTTATTTATTATTTATTATTTATTAATACCTTGTTGATACTGCTTGTATTAATCCTTTGGATATCAATTGATCAATATAAATGAGATAAGGTTTCCACTTGAGTTGTCGTTGTTCATCAAGTATCATTTCTTTTTCATCATTTTCATTTTTTTTTAACAATTCAGATGGTGTCATTTCAACATCTGGCAATATTGTATCTTTATTTTCATTGCTCTTCTTTTGGTCTAATTCTTTATCAGATATAATTCTATATAATAAAAAAAAAAAAATAAAATAATTTTTTTATATTGAAAAAGTTATATTTTTATCAAATTATATTATTATTTTTTATTATTTTTACTTCAGACAATGAGAGAATGGAAATAATATTTAAATTTTAGAATTGAGATAATTTTTTATTCTCTTTTTTTTTTTTTTATCTGACATTGTTGAAACAGTATCTNGTCTACTTACTCTAATTCCATGGTTTCCTCGACTTGTCCAACCGCAGCTTCTGTATCCGCTTCGTCAGGCTCAAGTTCCGACATGGCACGTTCAAATTCTTCTTTCATATAATCGGATTCAGGAATAAGATCGAAATATAGCTTGTAATTCTCATCTAAAATACGTTTAATCTCACTATTTGTTGTCTCAATATCACTATATCTTTTGTTAAATTTTTGTTCACGTTCTTCAATTTCAAGTAAATTTTCAACTTTTGAATCTTTACGTTCAAGTACTGGTAAAATTGCCCACTCATAAATCATTTTCATTAAATTTGTAATATTATCCTGGCAACGCATAACACGAGCATGTAATTTTCTTATTAAATTCAATAAACTTTCAACGTATTCCGGAGTATCTAAAATTATATATTAAATTTATATATTAATTAATTTAAATGAGATAAAAAAAAGCAAGCCAAACAAAAAAAAACCTGGTGAATTCCAAGTGTAAATAATTTGTCCATCATTAATTAAATTATCAATCATTTCAATTTCTTCACGTAATAATTCCAATTCAACATCTAAACTTTTTGTTTTTATTTTATTGTACCTATATTTTTTAATTTAAAAATAATTTATCTTTTGTTAATAATAATAAATAATTAATAATTAATAATTAATTACCAAGTTGTTATGAGACTTATGCTGTAATTATTTTCAAATAAAAATTGTGTTTTTGAAAATAAATCAATAGCTGCTTGTGGCAATTGACTTCTTCCCATAATCATCATGTATCTTGTTTCTTTCAATATTGCTGATAGCTTTGAATCAAAATTAGACTCAATTAATTTATCATCATTTATAATAAATATACATTTATTGAGACTTTCTTCACATATTTGTGGCACTTTATTTGCCCATTCATTGAACAATAATTGATCAAATTCATCGAGTATATTCTGTCACAAATAAAAAGTAAATATTATAAAATAACAAAAAATAGGTTGATTGATTATATGACACAAACGTACATTTAGTTGTTCGTACTTGTTGGCAATATCGCGTGCTGATTGACTGACTAGTAACGGATGATCTATCAACTTTATTGACTCAACAGGATAATTAATGCGACGCTTCAACTTCATCAACCAACACAATGAACCAGCTACTGGTGGAAAATATTTATCTACTTTCATTCGTCCAGTTTTTATTTTCATATCAATATTGTCATCAAATATTTTCTAAATAAATAAATCCATCATCATCATCATCATAATCATTATCAAAAAAATATAAAATTATATTATTTTATTACCTTGACATCATCAAGAACATGATGAATATTTGATAATAAAATTTCATGATTATGCCAAAGTTGTAATTTAATAATTGGTCGTAATCCAATTGTTCCCATTAACCAAACAAGTTTAAATGTATCTTCAATATTACAACATCCATCAAAAGCTTTATCAAATATTGATGCCAATCTTCTGTCAAATGTTTCAATCTATAAAAATAATATAAATTTAAAAAAAATTCACACATTTTCATGACAAATACAAACTTTATCAAGAAATATTTCAATGTGTTTTGTAAATTCTTCATTCTCTGGAAGTAAAATGTCATACTCGACAGCTCCCAATTCATTGTATGCTTTTAAAAATTCATCATATATATCAAGTACCATCTGAGACAATGATTTACCATTTAAACCAGTTATTTCAATTTTTTCTAGACGCAAATAATCTTGTGCTATTTCAAATAAATTCTAAAAAAAGAAATTAAAAATTGATTAATTATTTTTTCAAGTTTATTTTTAGTCAATTTACCTTTATTTTTTTTAATCTCTCTTCATATTTCATGAGTCTTTCAAATACTAATTTTTCATGAAATGACCAGAGTATTGGTTTACTTGGATATTTAAAATAATGCTCAATATTAATACGTGTATTTTCAAATAAATCACGTAGGTGTTGTATGACGTCCAAGACAGTTATAATTTTTTTAAGATTATCATCAATGTCACCTTGAAATAATGAACTTGAATCAAGATATTTTGATGCCTGAATGACAATGATAAATAATTAAATTGTGTTGATAGATAAATTATTTAAATGACAGTTAAAAATATACAACAAACTTGTGATATTATAAGATTTGAAATTTCTTTTAGAAGAGTTATAATACGAGTTGTTGAACAATAATATTTTGAATTAGTCCAAGCAAGACACATTGTGTGTAATAATGTTTTAAGCTTTGTTCGTATTTCTGGTATATCAAGAGTCTCAATTTCATCAAATTGTGATTGAAGTGGTTTTAAATATAAACAAATATCTCTTGCTTCAACAACAGCTATTTAAAAAAATATTTATTGAAAATTTAATATCAAAATTTAGATAAAAAAAATGATAATTTACCAGCAACAATATTTTTAAATAATGTCTTGAATGCCATTAGATAAGGACTCTCAGTAACTTCAAGTAGACGTACTATTTTCTTAACTCTTGGATCTTTTAATTGATCATAAACTGACTCTATGTTTTTTAATCTATTACGCCAAAATGTTATTTCTATTTTAGAAGAGATAAAGATAATTAAAGTTGATGCTTGTTTTAATGTTAATTAATATAAAATTACCAGAATTTGGTAGTGGTTGATTTCCTTCATTAAATATATGTGAACTATCTTGATCAAAAAATTCATTCATTTGTGTTGTCCATCTTGTGACAATGTCTTCAATATTATTTTTAAATGAAAGATCAATTTTTTCACTTGTTAGCTGATCAATATCATATAAATTTTCAATTCCCTGAGGCATTGGTAAATAAATTTGTCCAGCTATTTTACCTTGTAGCTTTAAATTAACAAAAAAAAAAAAAAAAAAAGAGATATCAAAAGTTTAATAATGAAATGAATTTTATTTTTAATATTTTTAATTATAAATTTTGTGTGATGGAGACATTGGTGGAATCTCAGCAACAGTGAGATGACATCCGAGTGACGTTTTACCAACCAAAAGAGACAGGAAATTGAATAGATAAAAGAGATTGGACTCTAAATATATATAAAGTTGAGCAATGATAACGTTGAATGACAATACAAAAAAAAAAATATAATACAATTGTTAAAAATAAGAAAAATAAATAATTTAAATAGAAAAATTATCAGATTAAATAGAAAATATTAAATTAAATTAAATGAAAAACCTCGTATACTGTATTTCGCATGTCATAGAGATGTTTTTTGACGTCATCAACAACAACACAAGGCCAACCCTGGTGATTATTTGGATTTGATAATATTGGTATATAAACCTTGAAGAAAATAATTAAAAATATAATTAGTTAAATTGGATTATGCATTAGACAGGTAATTAATTATTGTAAAATGAAATATACATTGTCAAGTAAAAGAGCAAATTCATCAATAGCATGTGGTGATAAATCACCTGGAATCAATACATCACGATAATTGTCATCTGTTATATTAACACATTCACGACGAAGAAAATAGGACGATTTTACTTTTGATTCTGGAATTATTCCTAAATTTGGAATGACAATTCCAGCTGATGTTATTTGAATTATTAAAATACTTTCAGCTGGTGTATTAAAAAATTTAATAATCATGCCCTGAAAATTAATTATTTGCATTTATAATAGAAATTGATTTTTACAGGAATTAATAATTCAAAAAAAAAAATAATTAATAAATTATTTTTACCTTGAAATCTTCAGTAGCAAGCATTTTTAAAAATTTATCTTGTTTTAATTTACTTGTTCGTGATAAATATTGATATAAAAAATCCAATCTTGGATCATCATTTTTAATATCATCTTTTTTATCAGCCATTATTTGGCTTATTAAATAATTAATTTTATAAATGTAAATCCAGTTTGATCTAAATAAAAAACAAAACACAGCTGCTTACCAATAAATTCCCTTATTACCGACAGTACTTCAAAAAAGTTTAGCAAATCACCGCTAGATGGAAAAAAGTCATGTAAAAATCAAATTTCCCAAAAAAAAAAAGAAAAGCAAATATTTAATTTACTTGAAACTGACGATGACTAATGTTTCCCAATAAATTTTAGATATTTAAAATTAATAAAGAAAATTCAAATGAAAAGACAGCGAACAAAATTTTCCACCCCCGAAAAAAATACATTAATTATTGACAAAAAAAAAATATGATAAATGATTAACACACGGGGTCACATGAACATCATCATAAATAAAAAAAATGACAAAAAAAATATATATATATAAAATGATTTCTAGGGCCAACAACACAACACTGTTGACAAATGTCTAACGTCAAAAATAAAATAAATAGAAAAAAAAGAGGGCGAAATTAGGCGTGACTCTAGTTAAATTTACAATAAAAAAATCATAACAATAAGACTGTTGCAAGGACTAGTAAAAATTGAAAAAAATAGGAGGTACAAAATTGAGGAAGCTTGTATTATTTAATTTAAACAGTAAAAATATATATAAATAAATTCAATGCAATAATATTTTTGATCCCATGAGACTTTAAATTTAAATATTTTCTTTGAATTTCTTCTTCAACCCCCTCAGTATTACCAAGAGACACACATGGCCTATGTTTTCTAGAATAAAATATAGGTGATCTTGTTTTATATCCACATACATACATATATTTTTTTTTAGTTGTATCTGTGTGTGTCCTTTACCTGGCGGCAAATTCGATATATGGCCTTTGTCCCTTTTGCAAAAGCGACCAAGCCAAAGAATGAATACATTTTTCGAATTTCGACAGGGGCTCGTTTCATCCCCCCAATTCCCCCTTGTGTGTGTAAATATATAATTTTTTTCTCTTCATGATTCCATCTCCTTTTTTTTCCATACAATGTCATATATATATTTTCTCTTTTCATCTTTAGAGAATCCAGTGTGTTGTCGTCATCATCATCCCTTTTTGCCCCTCTTTTTGTCCAGCAGCATCCTTCCTTCATCTCTTTCTTTCTTTCTTCCTTCATCATCATCCCCTCTATATTTTATTCAAGCATCTTTCTTGTACACCACCACCTCCACACACCCTAGTGGACCGTATGGTGGCGCAACCTTGCGACTGTGCAATCCCTATATACTCGCAGTGGCGATGGTAAAAAACAGTGGGGATAGAGAGTAGCTGTTCCCCCGTAAAATGCCTCCACCCGTCCAACTAAAACCAGTCAGTGCGAGTTCAGAGTGCCGCCAGTGCGTATCACGAAATTTTAAAAAATCGAAATCAGATGACATTCTGATCACGCACTGTTACTATAACGAAGCAAAAAAAAAAAAAAACGTGAAAATTTAAAAAATTATCTATTTTACTTTTTTTTTAAATAAGTGTATATTTTTTTTAAAAATTATTTATAATTAATAATTATAAACATCGTCATCATCGTCAAGTGTGTTTAAATATTTTTTAAAAAAATAATTAAAACACAATATCATTATCAAATGGATTAAGCAAATAAGGATAAAAAGTTTATTAAAAAAAAAAAAAAAAAAAGTGTTATTTTAAAAAAAAAAAAAATAT
>MKYW01000030.1:223368-247976 GCA_015776835.1 Aphidius ervi | reverse complement strand
TTTTTTTTTTTTTTTCATTTTTAATGTATGTTTGTTGAGAGAGTTTTAAAATTCAAAATGAATATTTAAGTGGGGGTATACAATATGAATCGGGTACTTGATGTTTGATTTTATTTATTTATTTTTTTTATTTTTTTTTTGATGCTGAGTGACACATGTGGATGAGAATAAAAAAAATTGAACAGATGTGCACTTGTTAACCGGAAATTATTGACATCAAATGAATAATAATTATAACAAAAAAAAAAAAATATTAATATTAATAAATAAATAAATTTATTGAATGGCATTTTGACATGTTTTTTTCCTAAAAAAAAAATTTTATTTTTGGCATATTAGCAGATTTTAATAATGCACTTAAAAAATTTATTTAAATATTTTTTTTTTATTACATTATTTTTCATTTTCTATTATTTTGCAGTAATAAAAAAAAAAAAAGAAAAATAACACGAAATCTTTTATAGAAATGGAAAAAAACAATTGTCACAATTTTTTTTATTTTTATCATCAAGAAAAAGAGGACACAATATAAAAAATGTCTCGCGTGAGCTGACAAAGTGTATAACTTTTATTGTTACATTTTTTTTTTATATTTTTTTTTTCATGGTATATATATATTGTCTAACTGACTTTAACAATTTTTCTTGGTAAAATTGTTATTTCATTTTTATCATGGCAATATGAGACATGAAAAGAATCTCAGGATGTGTATGGTATATGTCATCGTTTTGACTTGGAGAAATTCACAGTAACCAACACGAGAATTTCATATCATCGCGTGTTTTTTTATTGCACAGGTTGAAAATATTTACAAGACACGGTTACATGAAAAATCGTTGAATTTATATTATATTACTAAAATATTTCTTGAATTTTTGTCTAAATTTAATTATTTTAGGAAAAAAAAAACAAAATTAAATTTCTCTTTATTTTTATTTTTAGATTAATGAGTTGATGATTTTTGATGGTTTTTTTTTTTTAAGATGTTATAATAAATGACAAGCAGATGACCACCTTTGTATATATATTTATAAATTACATAAATAAAGTCTAGCTAAAACACTGAAGACACTGAAGACACTGGTCATCCAGGATAAAATCTCTTCTCACGTTCAACGATAAAAACAATTTTAAAATCAACCAGCCAAACTTCAAAAAAATATTACAATTACACAGATAATATTTTTTTTTTATATATATCATTCTTTTGATTATGAAAAAAAATTTAAAAATTAAAAATATCATGATAGGTCATCTTAAAAAAAGTCAAAATGTCATGTGTATTTTTAATTTTTTTAAATATCAGAAAATTATTTTTTCGTTTATATTCTTGAACAACTTTTTAAAAATTTTTTTCCATCAAAATTTCTTGCTTCAAAGCAACATAATTATTTTCTAGTTTCTCTTATTTAATTTTTTTAAATATCAAGATATAAATCGGCATCGTAAATCAACAGCAGCACCTTTATCTTCATTTCGTTTTATTTTTTTAAATTATAAAATAATTTTAAAATATACACCTTTAGTTTGTGTGTGTTGCTACTTGGAATAAATAATAAATAAATTTGTATTTCGTCAAGAAGTTTGTTATAAATATATTAATAAAGAAAGTGGCTCAACTTCGATAGCATGACAGTTTTCGAGATAACTTTTCAAGGCAAACTTACCTTCATTTTCCCTTACAATATATTTTTTTTTTTTCATCTGATACATACACATATTCTTTTTTTAAATAAATAAATATACATATCTTTTAAATTCTTATATGTATATAGATTGTATCTTTGTCTGGTTACTGCTTTGGTATGTGAATTTCTCAACTCGCTAGAAATTCAGAGCAAGTAGTAATGGGTGGGCCAAATGCACGCCAACATTGAGTTTAAAATTGTTGGCTTTTCAGTCACATGAAATAAAACTTTATCACACACACACATGCAATATTTATATATATATTTATAAGTTTATGTATAAACTCACAATATTATTCAACGTGAAAGCCAAAAATAGAATGACAAAGTTTGCAAGGTAGTTCACGAGGGCCAAGTGAAGAAAAGAATAGACTTGTTATTTTTACTTATTTACATTTATTTATATTTTATTCTCTTTTTATCTCATAAATGCACATTGTTTTCCTCCTATTTTTTTCATATTTTTTATATACAACAAAAATATAAAAACTTTAAAAATAAATAAATAAATAAATTAGCAATAATTTTTAAATAAGCAAGGATAATTAATTTACTTTTATATATTTTTTTTAAAATCAAACATTGAATAATAATTTTTAACTTGACATATCAATTTATATTTGCGGTTTGAATATTATATTTACAAAAGAAGTAAGTGTTTGTCTACCGTATTATCCACTCTACGTTAAATAAAATAATATATTGACACAAGGGGTGGTAGTTGTTTATCACCCTAAAATTTAACTTAAACAATTTTCATCTCCCCATATTTTTAAAATGAATAAAAACCGTTGTGACTTGGTTATATTACATTTATACATTACGTGTATGGTCATGTTTAAGATTTTTTTTTTTCATATAAAAATATATATTTTGTTGATATTACCAATGATATATGTGAGATGGAGGTCATGGGGACATCAGAATGAATGAGTTGATATTTTATCGATAAGTAGTCGTTTGGTTTGTTCGTTTAAAATTTTTTTTTTTTTCATTTATTCTTTGAAAAATAAATCTATAGATTTGTATGAGGGTATGTTAGTTTTTTTTTCGATTTTAAAGGGGAAGAAAAAATGCACTATTGACTACCCTGATGGTTGTACACGCGCCCGAATCGAATCAAGGGTCGTAGCTAACTTTATACTCGCATATGNTATCAAGAAAATAATTACTTTTTTTTTTTTTTTTTGATTTTTTAAAATTGTAGCTGAAATCGTGACGAATCAAATGAGCCAGTACAACTGGAATATGCTGGCTCAACTGCGTGTCGTTTGTCCCTTGAATTTTTCTTTTATAAATTTTATTCTCATCCCCCTTATACTGAAGCCCGTACCATATACCATTAAATTCAAAATAATTCAGCGTCAAGTCGATACTTCCATGACGGATTTTTATTTTTCAGCTATTTCTTTGACATATTTAAGAAATCATAAATTATTTGAAATTGAAAGTGGGTGGTTATATCAATCGTTTAACTAAATTTTTTTTCTTTTACATTTTTTGGTATATATATGTAGAGTTTTTCTTGGCTCCTTCGAATTCGTCACGTGACCTGACACCAGCTGTCGCATATTTTCCTACTGATTTTTATTATTACATTATTTTATATATAATATTTTTTTTTATTTTCTCACTCTCACTCTCTCTGAATTTTTTTTTTTTTAATAAGCATAAAATCGCGGCAGCTGTCGCACCGAGAAAAAAATATATGGTTTAAGCCATATATATTCTGATAAGAAGAAGAAGAAATTTCTTCTTCTTATCAAAATATATATCGCTTGTGTGTAAAGTGTTGATTGAGTTGTTTAAAACTGAATGTGGCTTAGTAAAATCATTTTACCATGATCAAAAGGCTCCGAAACAAAAGACCGAAAAGTTAATATGTTATAGCGAGAGGCTATTTATTGATGTAATCATGGTATCACTCTGAGTGTAGTCATGGTGTAAAAGCATCTAATGAAGGCGTAATCATGGTGTCATTCCGAGTGTAGCCATGGTGTAGTAGCATGTAGTAAAGGCGTAGTCACGTTTAGTTATATAGTATTTGTAACTTCTTCACTTTAACTTTTGTAGCAATTTCATATAGACCCTGTTGAAAATATTTTTCGAATTTCTCCGTGGTTACTCCGAATTTCTCCCGAATTTGAACCATACGAAGAAATGAGGAGAGAATTTTTTTCGGCTATTAACGATGAATAGCCCCTCGTTTTTTTACTTTTAATTTAATTTATTTTATTCATCAACTTAATTTAGATTTTTTTACTGTAGAAATTATACCAAAAAATAAAATAAATTAATTCAAGTTTATTTTTATGCGATATTTATTCTACCTTTTTTTTTTTATTTTTATATATTTCGCAAGTTATTGGTAGACATATTGAACAACCAGTTTGACATAATAAATTTTTTTAAGTGACACTAATAGTCATCTAAATCTTTTCATTTTCAATATAAAAAAATAAATATAATGAATGATAAAAAAAGCCTGGTAAATGCGTTCATCTATATATATACGGATAAGAAAAGAAAAAAAAAAAAAAAACAGTTCAAAAGTTAAAATACAGTTAATAAAGCAAGCAGGGGTTGCTATTATTCATTTAAAGCAAAAAAAAAAAAAAACCCCCTTTATAAATATAGCGACTATGTGCATGGCGCTTGTACATCTTTAGCCATTCGATATAATCGATTATCAACAAAATCATTGATCTGAAAATAATAATTTTCAACTCCCCTGTTTATTCTGATCATGAGAGGAATTGCAGTTTAAACAGCGAGGGAATAGAATTATCATTTAACATTTTATCTTTGTCTTTTGATTTTTCATGTACAGTATAATTTTGCTGACAATAATATTTAAAAGCACGAGATGATAATGACCGAGAGCTTTTGCAAACAACACACGCTCAAGTAATATTTTTCTATATATTTTTCTGCTACTTTTTCTCTTTTTTTTTCTACAAAATTTTCTTCATAAAATTCGTTATTATTACCACGTGTTTTCGTATATGCGCGCATAATTAATGTAATTAAAATGGTCGAATTCCCTTCGTAATTCTTACCGCTAAATTACATCCGGAATTGGCCCTCTCTGTATAAATAATTGCGCACCATGTGGAAGTACATATATATTCTTTTTTTTTTTTTTTTTTCAAAACCCTATAACTGTAAAGCAAATAGGCGTAAATTTTTTAATTATTAAATTTTATTATATCGATAATTTAATTAAAATTTAATTTATTAATGATTCTACTATTTTTTTATTTAATTGCATTTATTATTTTACCTTTTTTTTTTCTAATAAGATTTATATTTTTTTGACCCATGAATGCAAATTATATATTTAATCCAAAAATATTATGTAAAATTAGTTGAAGCACTATATGCATTTTTAAATAAATTGTGAGCTTTATTGTTAGCTGTTTTATGTGTGTGACAGTATATTACAACATATTAATATTAGCGAATTTTTGCAAGTTTTACTCATTATTTATGGCTTATACTTCTTTGTTTGTATTTTGTATGCAAAATTTTAATTCTCTCGTTCGACTATTGTCTCTGAAACAAAAAATAAAAATAAAAAAAAACCAGCTCAACCCAGTTTACCTTCAATATTGTATAATTATATTTTCACAATTGTAATTATTATTTCAAGGCACTTTTTTTTTTTTCTTATTATTATTATTATTATTATTGTTATTTTATTTTTTTTTTAAATATCAATATACAAAATTACAAATTTTTTAATTATGGTGAAACACAGGTTGTCCTGTTTCACCGGTAAAGTCTGTATGCTTTTCTATGCAAAAAAAAATAAGATAATAATAGTATTTTTTTTGTTTAGAAAAACATACAAACTATATCGGTAAGGTAAAACAACTTTTGTTTCATCTCAAAATATAAATTATCTATTACTACGAGGAAAAAACACAAAAAGCTGTATTAATTATAATTTTGAAATATCTGAGGGGCTATTCATTGCCAGAATTAGTGACACCACGACTACGAAATGTAGTCAAAAACACAAGTACTACACTTACTACACTTTATATACATAATTACAATGACTACACCAACAAAATATGATGACTACACTATTTACTACATTTTAACTATATTTTTTAAGTTTTTTATTAAGTTTAAGAATATTTATTTTCACATTTCTCCACGTTAGTATTTTTCGGAGAAAAAAATTCTCTCCTCATTTCTCCGCATGAATCAACATGAGAGAAATTCGGAGTAATCATGGAAAAATCTCAAAGTAATCGCAAAGAAATTCGGAAAAATATGTTCACAAAAATTGTAGTGAAAAAGTACAAATACACTCAGAATGACTTCATGACTACACCAATGAATTGCCCCTTCTATAGCAATATATAAAAGTATAAATTTAAAACAAAAAAAAAAAATCATATAAATAAAATCTCACGCCGTTATTTCATCTCGTCAAGTCACGTGTGAGTTAATCGTTTCATAAAACTGACCGCATTAACGCCTTTCTTTTTTTCCTCATTTATATCCCCTTTGCAGCCATAAGTAGAATAAAAAAAATTAATATTTATAATAATAATAATAAAATAGTAAATAAAATATGACCAAGTTGAACCTATAGTACGATTACACATTGTGCATGTGTGTCATGATATTTATGATTTCAATCACGTACAAAAACCCCACCTTTTTTTTCATTTTCACATTTTTTTTTTTTTTTTATATATTTTTACAGTAACCCCCCACCCAACTTTTATTTAATTAACTTAAAAGTAAAAAAGTGTATAAAATTTAAATGCAAAAAACGAGTATGCCATTGTCGTATTAATAAAAAAAAAAAAATTGATTGTAAAAAATAATTTTTATAATTGGATAAAATTTATTTAATAATTATTACTTATTTTTTTTATTTTTTACAGGGTAAATAGAGCTTACAGTCAGTAGTAAAATATACTTGTTTGATAAAAAAAATAAAATAATAAGAATTTAGATATTTTAAATTTTATAAATTAAATTATTGTTGTTATTATTTTATAATGGAATATAAAAATCAATTTTTCATGTAGTTAAGTTGTTTATTATTTATATCTAGGCTATAGCTAAAGAAAGAGGCTAAATAAAAAAAATTATACTAACCAGTTTATAAGATAATATTTACTGGTTAATTTAAATGAATTTGAATGTTAAAAAAAAATGAAATAAAAAATGAGGATATTAAATGGAGAAACAATGACGATATTACTGTTTGATTTTGCATAAAATCAGACATGAATGAGCCCAGTGTTTAGAGTTGTAAAGCCATCATAGATATGGGTGCATATTCATACAGTCCATTCATCGTGATAACAATACCTTATATACAAGTTAGAAGCTTCAGTTGTCGACTTTATGGTGTTTGATATCGACTGGCTAAGTGCCTACTTGCACTTAAATTCATTTATTATTTTTATTATTAATTAAATTTATATTTTATTATAATCGTATTATGAAAATTTTTATATTATAAAGCAATACATTTATTTACAATTTTATTATCATATTTATTTTTAAATCAAGGCCAAAAATATGAGACAAAAAAAAAACAAAGTGTCAGTGTATATTTTTAAAAATGTCAACACAAAAAATTGTAATATTTTTATGTAAAAAAAAAAAAAATGTCACTCTTAAAATAACTGTCTTAAAAAATTAACACCTCAGTACATTATTATACGATGAATATCTCTCGACCCTCTTGAGGCTTTTTTTGCATTAAAAAAAATAAAAAATGTCATGTAAATAATTTTCAGTTAAATAACAAAAAAAAAAAAAAGTTTAATATAAAAAAAAAGATGAGATTACTTGATAAAATGAAAAAAAAAAAAAAAAGATTTAGATTATTTTCATCAAATAATAAATATAGAATAAATATGAAATATTGTGAGGAAGAATAAGGTCTCATTTCTTTTTTTTTTTGTTAGAATATTCGATCGATAAATTGCGGTTGGATTTACCAGCACACACCAACGAAAGTAGATACTCTTCGAAAGGTTTAGTGTTTCCTGCGAGCAGGTGGGTGAGTGGGAGGAAAGGGTGGCGAAAAATATGGTTGCGCGAAATATGGCATGGAAATATAAGAGAACGAAAATGCAATTGTATTACTTATACTGTACATATTATACACACAAAAAAAATAAAAATAAAAAAGTAACCGGAAATCATTGTTGTTGTTGTTCTTTATATATGAAGGGTTTTATAATAAAAGTTTTAAGCTACTGACAATTATATAAGCAAAAATTTGTTTTCAAATAAAGAAAATATATAATTTTAGCATTGTCTTGAAAATAAGTTTATATTTAAAGGGATAAATGGCAATTATCCGAGCAAGTTTGCAAGTAAGAACCACTCATCTGTCCAAGTTGAGTTCGTTGAACTTTTTTCTTTTCCACTTGTCCCGTGCGCGAACCGTCATAAAAGAATGTGACTCTTTTACTTCTTCAAAGAAGAACTAACAAACAAAAAAAAAAAACAATATAAAAAAACAACTTGATAATAATATACAAAAGAATTTTGAAAAAGAAAATATACAATGTATGAAAAAAAAAAATTATGTTTATTTTTTATTTTTTTTTTCATTAAGGTTTTTAGGTGAAAAAAAAAATGAAAAAAATAATATATCGAGTATGTTTTATTCCTCCATGAATTTGGAGATACGCCCACATTGATCATTACTTAAAATAATCGAATATCAAGACAGTTTAACGGCCAAAAAAGAGGAAAAAAAAAAAATGTTAAATAATTAACTCGAGAAAGCTGGGATTTTTATTTATTTTTTCATTCCGACAACGGAAAAAAGACAGGTGTTATTTTTTATATATAATATATTTTTTTTTTTTTTATATAAATTCATTATAAAAACACATTTTGTTAATGAACATAAAATAAATATCGCAATACTTTTGATGTCAAGATTAATTAATTTGTAAATTAAATTTTTTTTTTTATAAAATTTAATTCTAACAAATGTATATTTTGTGTTTGATGAATTTATCAAAATTAAATAAAATTATATTTTTTTTGTTAAAGATTAATTTACATATATTTTTATATTCAAACATGATATTTCATAGTTGTATATTTATTATATTTTAATTTTATATTTAAATATATATTTTTACCTCATTATTATAATTATTTCCCACCTTAATTTTGCAAATTATCAGCCATGTAAATTATGTTTTATTTTTTATTTTTAATTTCATTATTATAAATTCTATATTGTACAGCAATTAAGCTATAATTATAATAATAATAATAACCAAGAAGTTTATTTAATGATCACAGGGAAAGTGAGCTATATAGCTATACAAATTGTAAATTCAACATCTGCAGTCATGACTTTGACGTGTTTGGAGCAGTATGAATTTAATTTATATCAATAAAATATTTTTCTCAGTGTATATATAAATCCAGCACATAAACTTGCTGATATATCTCAGTCAAAACTTGTTCACCATCGAGTTTCAATCGCTTTTGATTAGCCATACCGCGTATACAAACTCAATTCATCATCTGATGCAGTTTTGCGCGTGCCACTTTGAACACCAAGCTCTATTTGCCAGTCAAACTTTAAGACATTTAATCGATCAAGAATATAATCAAGCAAACATGTAAATATATATATTTTATATTCAATATATACAAATGTAAATTAGAACAACGCAAAAAGGGATATACGAAAAGCCATAGCATTTCAATTTAGATTCCGTTGGTGTTCACACGAGCGAAATGTCTCTCGTATCATATGAAACAACAACAATAATAACAACAACAATGATGATGATGATGATGAGCCAGTGCTGACACGAGTTGGTTACTCAAATTCAAATAGAAGGGAAACATTAGACTCACCACGTCGTCGTCGTATCTTGTCAAAAGGGAAAAAAAGAAGCCCTACAATTATTGGCTTAAATCTTGAAAAAAAAAGCAGTGCATGTATATTGAAGCGGAGTTAAAAAAAAAAAGAAGAAATTATTTGAAAATAAATTAATGAATAAAATTGTAACTGCTGGACTTTTTTTTTTTTGATACAAATGACACTGTCGTATAGTGGACTACATTACCGCACATTATTTTATATATATTTTTTTTTTTTCCACTGAGGAGAAATGTTAGCAATGAGCTATCAGAAAAAAGTCCTGAACATTTTGTGTGTGTATGTCTGCGGGTAGAATGAACAAATGTCTACAGATCAGTTACGCGACCGAGATAAATATATTTTTTGCATTTGTTATATAGATAGTAGGAATTGAGTTGAATGTGTTTCCCTCGGGTAGACACAAATAACAGTGATCGACGATATCGAAAGTTCACATTAATGTTCACAATGTTAATTCCTTTTACTCCCCTATTTGCAAATACACCTCAACTCTTATCCAACTGTATATTATGCCCAAAGCAAAATGAATCGCACTCTAACAGCTTTGTTTTTTAATTTTATTTTTTTTTTTCTATTTCAATTTTTATTTTTTTCGATACACAGGTGAATGAATATTGCCTCAAGCAATACATATATTTTTTTTCAAAAAATTATATTCCACTCATTCTCTTTATTTCCCTTTTACCCCTTTTGCTTTTGTGTGAAAAAAATAGACTCAAAATGCGAACCAGTAGTCAATGTTTTATTGACGTTATAATAATTAAAAAATATTTTCACATACAAAATAGATTATTTTAATTAATTTTAGTTAATAAAAAATAAAAATAATAATAGCCGCATATAATTGTCAAGTGAATATATAGAGTTAAATTCAAAATGGAAACTCTAGTTTTGTTGATTTCCATCAGGCTGGTTTTTGGCAAGGGCCAGTTGAAGGGGAGTTGGTCACGTTAATGGCGGAAGGTGAACTCAAATCACCAAATATATATCTATTTTAACGTGCTCGCAATGAATTTATATATATACTATTTATTGTGAGGGTAGAGTTACGAACGAATCACCCATCGCGGATGATTTTCCAGTTCGTTGATTCAAACTCTCATTTTCCTCTTCCCTTTTGTCCTCTCGTCTCTACTTTCCTACATCGAGACTATGTGGTTTATATGTACATATATATATAGTATTTGTTAAGGGAGTAAAAGACCGCATCACTATCATTTTACTGCTATCAGGGAAATGCGTTAATTCGGTATTTCGAAATGTTCGTTTGCGTCACACGAAGTCTAACGGTCAGTGATATCGTTTCGCTTGAATTTCCTGAAAATTTTCTCATTCCATATTTCAATTTTCAACTCACCCTCGAAATATATATTTGAACCACCCCTTTTCATTTGTAACTCGTTGAAATAATTACGTTTAATTGCATCAACATGATATTCATCGGGGAAATTTTGTTCGTGAAAATACAGAATCAACGCACTGATTTCCAAAATCAACCGTTATAATTTGGCATGACGAGAACAACAAACTAAAAAGTAGTGAAAAATAAAAAGAAATGTTTTATCTTTTCCTTGAAACTGCATGCCTATTGTTCACTTGGCACCGTCAAAATAAATTTGAGAATATTTGACAGTGAAATATTGACATGTCAATAACAGCTACAAAAAAGAGAAACCTTTTACCTTTTGCAATAAATTTTAGCTACGCTTTCCAACAGCTATTATCCAAAAAAATAATGTAAAATAATTTTCGTAATAATTACATATTATTTTAAAAATAACCTATTGATTAAATTTTAATTATTTATTTTTGACAAATTGAATAATCTAATTGACAGGTATTTTTAAATATTGATTTTCCATATTTAATTGACCGATAATTTACTAATTAAATATATTTCGAGTATGCATTATAATTTATTTATAAAATTCAACGAGTTGAATTATCATTATTATTTTTAATCTATATTACTTGGAATAAATAATATATGAATTTGTATTTTGTCAAAGAGTTTGTTATATCTATAAAAAAAAGACAAGTAATGAAAGATTTTAATATTCCGTCAATTCTGCAAGAGTTTTGAGCATTTAAAAAACCCTAGCTTCCAGTTTATAAACTATAATTGAATTAATAATTTGACGATTAAATCTGAAATGATGAGATATTGAAAAAATATTAAATATATATAAATGAAAGGTATCCAGAAAAATGTAAATAAATGACTTTTTAATTTTTGAATGGATTGCATTCTTTAAATCGACAAATTAATTATATATATATATAATATAGATATATATTATATTTTGAACGTATCACCACGTATTCTACCGAATTGATTACCCAGACGTGCACCAACACCACTGGAACTTGTTGGACTTTAACTTGATGAAATCAATTCGTCAATATTTCTCTCAATACTATTATTAATTTATTATATTTATAATCTAAGCTGTAAAAAATACCAACAAAATTAAACCCCATTATGACGATGAAAAATAAATGATTAATAAAATTTTTTTTACAAAAAAAAAGTAGCTTTATTTTTTCTTTACAAAAAAACAATTGTACAAATATTAACACATTGAGTGTTAATAAGTCAGTACCTTGACGGAGCATTTCTACCAGGTTAGGTCAAATTATTATGTCGATATATTTGGAAGTATTAAAATTAGATTTGAAAAAAAACTCTGTCAGTACAAATAATTTAAACATATTATCACGATCTTCAAAAGATACATAAGCAAATATTGGTTTTTCACGACATAATGATAATTTTAACATTTCTCCGGCAACTTCATAAGTTATGTTAGTATTTCTAACATACAAAGTGTTTAAACTTGGCAAATTTTCAAAAAGTTTGACCATTGATCTATTAGTGATTTTAGTACAATTAGATATATGCAAGTATTCCAATTTTTTATGAACTAAACATTCAATTGATTGATCCGTTATGAACTCATTATTTTGTAATTCATTCAAATTAAGATTAAGCAATTCTAATTCTTTTAGATTGTTGAGTGCAATCATACCATTATCTGTTATATTTTTACCAATTATATCTAAATGTGTTAATTTTTTAGCATTATTACTAAGATTAATTAAAAATTCATCTGTAACGCCACAATCAAAATTAATATATAATGACTCGAGATTTTGTAAATTTCCAATTGGATACATATTGATTTGCTTATCAAATACTGGATCATTGTTCAGCCAAGAACACATGAATCTTAGATGTACCAAATTTTCCATTTCACTTATCGACTGGAGTAATAATTGGCTTGGTTCAAAATTAATTATATTCAACTTTTCCAAAGTGATTAATTGAAGAAATACCTGTAAAAAAAATAAAATTATTAGTTAACAATAAAATAAATTTTTTTATAGTAATATGATATTTAAAAAATTTGAACTTACGGAAACCAATGAATCTGGTAAGCAGAGATGATCTTGTGTTTGATTACGTGAAAGACATAGCTCTTTCAAGGTTCCACTAACTTGTTCTAATGACTTGACCAGAGTCAATGGTAGATTTAAATTTTCACATTGCCAATTAATCCTCAGTACTTTGATATGAGACATATTAGAAAAAACATTTTCAAAATCTTGATCTTCAATTTTTTTGAATTGTAATATAAGTTCATTGAGATTAGGACAATTAGTATTGATCAGTGGCATTATTTCAGAAAAAGGATATTCTTCTACATTTAGAACTTTTAAATGTGATCCATATAAATTAACTAGGTATTTAAAATCGTCCACTTCTTTATGTAATTTCTTATCTGATAGAGATTCATCCCTATTAAATCTATACGATTTATAGGTTGAAAAGAAGAAATTGTTCTGCCCATCTATGCATACTGAAAAATTAATGAAATATCATCATTAGTATTTATAATATATAGTACGAAATTTGGTTTTTATCATTAAAAATTGAGGTGGTGTTGTTTTCTTACTTTTTTTGAATCGTGGATCCCTAGTTATCAGTTGGTTCATGTTAAACATACGAAAACGAGGATATTTTAGTGCTTGATGCAAACTTAGTTCGATGGAATCACAATAATTGTTATTTACAATATCTTTAACATGATCGGAATTACTTAAAACACGCGATGTATCAGTTCCTATATTAATAAAGTCGCTTTCATTGTTGGCGTATTCTTGAAGAATCTATTAAAAAAAATTTTTTTTGTTATTTAATTAATTTACCTTATTTTTTTTCAATGTAAATCAGATAAATAATAAAAGAAAAAGGAATTAAATATCCATTCGAAAGATCTAGTAAATAATTGATGTATTTGTTCTGGTATGTAATTCTGGTATACAAGACAAATTTTACCAAAACGACTACATTAATAACGATATTCTTCCTTTCAATTTAAATTAATTAGTAGAATTAAATGAGCTAACGCATTATAATTACCCACGCGTCATACTTTCAAAGCTATATATTTTTTCTCAAAAATAATTTTGAATAATAAATTTGTATTTTTTATCTGAAAAAAACTATTGTATCTATATTCCTTTATATTTAATAAATATTTTTCTTTATTAAACTAAAAATTAAAAAATATTTTCTTTAAATTATGTATTAAGGAGGTTATGCACAAATTCATTGCGGGTGTTGCGGGGTGCTTCTGACGTCACGGACAAAACTGAAATCTGTCTACACTGTAAAAAAATAAAGTGAAAAGCGCCTGCGCTCCGCATACAATATATGAGACTGCGAGTGTGTGTGTTCGTTTGAACATGCCACATCTAATTTTTCTAAAGTTTATAATTAATTACCCATTAACTGATCGATCAACACATGCAGATTTTTCGCGCAATTAATAAAACTCGATTTTTAGTATATGTGTGATCTTTTTCAGGACTTTTTCATCATTTTTTTTATCCGAAAAAAATGGTTGAAATCTCCATAAGAGCCAATGTTAAATAATATTTTCAATAATTAACTACAAAAAATTCAACCGATCAACATAAGAAAATAATTATACCGTTGTATTCGGAATAAAAAGATCTAACTGTGTACAAAATTTCAGAACATTCTCATTATATTTCAAAATAAAAGAGTGTTAGCTGCATAATCTCCTTAAGTTCGGAATAGGAATATTATTGTAAGCTAGTGAGTCTCTAATTTTTTTTAAAGAAATGATAACATTTCTAAAATCATAAGGGGCGAAGCCAGGCTCATATCTATCTACTTATTGTATCAACCTAACCTTTAAATTGTGTCAAACAATTAATATATTAATATTTAATACTTTAAATAATTATAAATTATAATCAACAATAAACAATTACATGAGCTAAAAACTTAATTGATTTACGACTATTTACTTGATCTTGATATAGTATATAATTTAAAACTTACAGTCGAAAACGTCTTTTTTGCTTCTTCCTCAATTTCTATCTTTCTCTTTTTTCTTGGATTACTCTCCATTTTTTATTTTCAATAAAAAATTCGATGGATAATTTTACTGTCAAATACTAGATTTTAAAAATTTGATTGATAATACTTGATATAATTAATGACTTTTTCAAACGTATACGTAAATAAAAAGTGAGTTTTAACCTTCTATTCAACAAAAGTAAATATTTATATCTTGTAAAGTTAAGTTGTGACAATGTTGCAACCTATTACAACCACATCCAAAACGTATATGCATCCAGCATCCAGATAACCAGATAGCCCTGATAGTCCAATGGTCCCAAAATACAGCTTTGCGCATGTCACTTCACCCCACCCTATTTGGTCGTAACATAAGGCTGTTTTCATGAGTTTTTGTAGTTGTTGTCCTCGAGTTCAGATTTATGGATTTATGTGTATAATCCATATAATCAATGAAAAACTGCAGTGATATTATTATTATTTATGAAAATGTTCGGATGCAACTAGATTCGAAATAATAACTAATTTTTCTTATTTTTTAATTTTTATTTTCATGAAAGTTAATTTGGTTATTTATTTTTTTGGATAATATCAAAAACAGTGACAACTTTTTTTTTATTTTTTTTTTAAATATATAATAAAACTTGAGAAATAAAAAAAATTAAAATATTTTTTTTTTTATTATATTTATTTATATACAATTTTCAAACATCAGTATGTATAAATATTTGTATTTTTAAATTTTATTTTATTCCATTTGTCTCGATAATAATTTTTCTACATTTAATTTCAAAGTAATTTATAAATTAAGGGTAGATAAAGTACAATGGTTGGCATCATGTCAATATATATGTAGTATAATGATTATTTGATTTTATTTTATTATATTAAATGAATAATTAATAAAATTATTATATTTCAATAACTTATAATAACAATTATCTAAAAAATATTATAAAATTCAATAAATAATTTTTTTCTTCATACAAATTAGTTTTCTTTAAATCAAAAATTATTAAATATTTATAGAATTTTTTTTTTTTCTTTCATTTTAATTATTATTATTATTTATTAACCGGAAGCCATATTATAATTAGTCATAGTTATAATTTAAATAACATCTATATATTTTAATAAAAAAAAAAATGTAAATCAAGTTTTTTTAACAAAAATTTACTTCGTAAAGAAAAAAAAAAAAATTATAATAATTTATAGAACTTTTTTTTCCGTATTTTTATCACATAAGGAAATAATTTATATTTTTGTATATTTAATTTTTTTTTTTTAAATTTATAATGCCATTTGGGTTACGGGGTGTTATTGCAATAGTTGAAATAATCATCTCGTAATTTATTAAAATATAAATTTATTAAAATAAAAAACAAAAATGTCTAAATTCTAGACACTGTCGTCTTGAATTTAGACACTTTTGTTTTTTAAGTAACAAAATCTGTTACAAAGCAAGACGACCGTGTCTCGATAATAGACATTTTTGTAATTAATAAAACCAAACTTGTTATGAAGCAAGATGAAAGTGTCTAAAATTTAGATACTTTTGATTTTTTTCAAGACAATTATATTTATTGAATAAGAAAAAAAAATATTAATTTAATTCCTCCAATTGTTTTGAATGGAGGATATGATTGGTTTAAAATGAATCTTTTTTCACTGTATTTGATGTTTCTAATACTCGAATTGAACCCGAATAATGCATAATCGAGAATTTCATT
This sequence comes from Aphidius ervi, assembly GCA_015776835.1. Taxonomy (NCBI): domain Eukaryota; kingdom Metazoa; phylum Arthropoda; class Insecta; order Hymenoptera; family Braconidae; genus Aphidius; species Aphidius ervi. Next base: position 231,263 of record MKYW01000030.1, on the reverse strand, counting down.
TTTTTCCAATGAGACATATTCTTGTTTCCTACCAAACTGTTTTTTACTTCTTTTAAATGTTTTTTTTTCCTAGACAAAAATTTCTATTTAACAGAATTTTTTTTTCACAGTGTGTATTGCTAAACTAAAATCAGCTGTTTGCATTTATTCAAACAAGTTTTTTCTTATTTGTTTTTTTTTTTTCTCATGGAAAAATATTGTTAAATTTATTGTTGGCTATTCAGAAAATATATTTAATAAATATCATAAATATCTATTAATTATTTGGGTGAATTGTTATTTTGCGTAAGTTGTCGACAATACAAATTTAACTAGTTTTAACTGAAAAAGAAAATTATTAAAAAACAAAAAATATCTATTCCCACTCGAAAATTGAGGAAAAAAAAAAAATTCGTAGAACATTACAATTATTATTATTTATCATTATTATATAATAAATTCATTAGTATTTATCATTATCATTAGTTTTCTTTTATCTTATAAAGTACAAAAAAAAAAAATTACTCTATAATTAAATACATTAAACTAATTAAATATATTTCGAGTATGCATTCTAATTTATTTATAAAATTCAACGAGTAGAATTATCATTTTTTTTTTTAATCAACATTATTTTGATGAAAAAGAAAAAAAAATTATTTTATTTTTTATATTTACAAATAAATTAAAAAAAAATATTATATCAAGTTTTATTTTTAATACATTTTCATGATAAAAGTTATACTTATTTTTCATGGAAAAAAAAAAAAAATTACACGTATAGTGTTTCAACGAGTGGATCGATCAGTTGATTACAATCTCGTGTGTTTATAAAAATTCTAAATTTATTTTTTTTTATTTGCAATGGCGCCGTATCAACATAGTTTGCGTATACATAAAGGACACATATATATACGTGAATATTTGTACAGTTTAAATATACACCAATATATATTCGAACGAGTTGCGTATATACGTATAGACAACTTTGAATCGTCGTCGTTGTCGTTGCGATATCGTGGCGGCCGAAGCTTTTGCGTGACGACTGCCATGTTTGTACAGAGAGCTATCGTTTTTTTTTTTTTTTTTATTTGAAACCCTCAACTATTCAACCCTCTATACATTTATATATACTCACAGGTATATATATGTATTTTTTTTATTTTTATTTTTACTTTTATTTTTCCCTTCTTTCTTTTCACTCGAATAAATTTCTTATATTTTATTCTCGTTACTTGCTCTTGATAGACTAAAAAAAAAAAAATAGTTGAGTAGTTTTTTGTGGTGTGTATTGAACCTTATTTCTACAATTTCAACGGTGTTGTTGAAGTTCTATATAGCAACGATCAAACCAACGATCCTCACGCTATTCTGGATAGACGTCACGCAAACCGTCCAAAAGTCACTTTTTTATATATCAGTCAAAATGAAAAAAAAATTTTAAAAAATACTTTCATCTAGGGTTTTTGATATATATCTTGGTTTTTTTAGTTCTATTTCCGTTTTATTTTATATATCCATGAAGGCCCATCTATTTTTATTTTTAAATTTATTTCTACATCTACTTTTATGCAATTTCATAAAGACCAAAGTTGTAAAGCCCATCGAGTTTTTTATTTTTATATAAAAGTCATGTCCATCAATCTAAAGATCAAACACTAATTTAAAATTTTATATAATATTATCTTAAATTTATGTATCGTCTTGTTTTTCTCACCCTAAAATTTATACATAATAATATTATCCTAAAAAAACATATAAATTATTCAAAAATACAATGAAAAATTAATTCATAATTTTTTTAGTTTAAAATAACATTAACACGATTTAAGGGAGAACGGCCCCCATTGAAGGAAATTATAAACTTCTTTTTTTATTGTGTTTTTAGATAGTTAAAATTATGATGAATCTATTAAAACAAATTTCTACGTTTCTTACAGACTTAGTTTAAGAGTTATAATGTTTATAAAAAAAAAAATTTAACATGGGCTCTTATGGAGTAATGAAAAAATGACCCTCCAAAACAGTAGTTATTGCAAAAAAAAGTATAGACCGGAATTATTTTGTATAGTGTTTTTTTGTGAATATAAGTAAATGAAATTATTTAGAACAGATTGACAGTTTTAGTTTTGTCAGTTACTATCTTATTGTTTATAAAAAATAGCAATGAAAAAAAAAAAAACGCTAATTTTATCATTTTTTTTTTCTTGTCAACAAAAATATGGCAACTACGCATTGGATTCGTGTTATAAATTTGATGGTATATTATCGACTGCGTCTCTAAAACGCGTGTCTACTTAGATCAAGCGTTGCCAAATCTCTCTTGTTGTGTAGGTGTGAATTTTTTTTTAATTGTGTGGGTAAAAAAAATCAAAAGTTTTCACGTCAGCGACTGGTTTTGGTACAGGCAAAAAATAGAGCTCAGGGACAAAACTTTTGGTTGATATGATACGTACCGTTCTCCCTTAATCTATTAAAATTATTTAGAAATTTTTACCATGTAATTGTGTTAAATTAAATTTTTCAAGACTATATATATGAATTAGATAAAAAAAAAATATATAAAATATCCTCAAGACTTGTAGATAAGTGTCCATGCTTGGTTTGACAATGAATAATTTATTTCTTGTTTATAGTGTATTCTATATGTGTGTAGAATACACCATAAAATAAATGTCACATGTGAAGACAAGAATAACGTTGTCGTTGGAGTTTGTTAGTGACATAAACACCCACTCACCCAGTCACCCACACACACATGGAAAATATACCGATCAAGAAAATACACTATCATATAAACATCGACACTGGGGTGAATAAATGATTCTTATTTCTTGGGACAAAAAAAAAAAAAGGAAAAATAAATAAATATTTGAGAAAATTGGGTTGGTAAAATGTAGAAAATATATCTATGATCTTTTTTTTGTTATTTTTTCAAGAGTATTTTCTTGAGTGTTATTTTTTTAATATAAATATATTTAGAAAGAGTACATAGTTGACAGTTATATATACGTGTCCCTTGGTGTTTATCATTGACGTGTAATTTGTCGCGCATTTATGATGTGAAATTATTTTCCCATCATCATCATCATCTGTACTATGTTGCTCGTATTATTATCATGTGATATTTCCTTATATTTATGTGTGTGCCAGTGTGTAGCCATGGGTATGAAGGGAAAACTAACAATGTTTGCATGAGACTTATTATTACTATTGCGTGTTTAACTATAAATTAATTGCTAAGGGTATATCCCAGAGTGTGACAATCATATCTGTAGATATACTGTGCATACATTTTTTTTTTTTTATATCATACAAAAAGTGTAAAATATATTTGTTTTTAATTTTTAGAAATTAATTATAGATCATGTTTTTTTTTTATGGACGTTTTATTAATTTTATTAATTTCATATGAGTTATTTTTTTAATTAAAAAATTACTTTGATTTGTAATTTCAAATTTTTAAATATAAAAAATAATTGATTGTTCATTTGGTTAGTAAAAAAAATAATTAGCTGTATAAAAAAAATTTTTTTTGGCTTGTGTGGATAATAGTGTAAGTAAAAAAATATTTTTTTTGTTTTTTAAATTGTAAATGTTGAATATGTTATTGTTCAAAAGTTCTCATGACGTGATATTTTTGTTTTTTCAGTTAACGACACTTTTTACGATCAAATTAATAGGGTAATTTTATAATAAAACAGGAAACAATGTCAGAAGAAATTAAAATAATAAAAATAAAAAAGAGTATGATGATGGGTAAAAATAAATGCAGACATAATATATATTCAATGTCATTTAAATTTTTTTAAATAAATAAATATTTTTTTAACTAAAAAAAAAATACAAGTAAGTATTTGTAAAATAATAAAAAAAAAAAGAGATGAATCTCGGAAAATAAAATTGTAACATTTTAACATTGTTTTCAGCACATTTCAAAGTGTGTTGTTTGTATTTTTAAATTTTTTTAAATTTTACGATTGTTGGTATGAGTATAAAATTAAAAAAAAACTTTTGTTTTTATGTGTTTGAAATATATTTACTTTTCAGTGGTCACAATTGCTGACACATATGAAAAAAATAAAAAAAGAGGGTTTATATATCCCCCGCCTTTTAGATGTATATATTATACCCACGTGATCGTGGCGGAGAATTCGTTTGCTCGTTTCGTTGTCGTTTCTCGTAATCCACTCTTATAGTGTACATATATAAGTGCATACATGTTAGTCTCTATTTTCAGCGGTTCATTTCACGCAGACCGACTGATTTACAACGAAGGGTGTCGAGATTTGCGGCGGCGAAACGCCACCCGTTGATGCCAGTAAGACGTTTTTTTATTTTTTTGTAAACTTTTTTTTTTTTTTTATATATTTATTTTTTAAATACACATACACATTTTACATATGTGCTTATATATTTAATATAGATTTACATACACACAAGAGTTGAATAAACAAAGAAAATTATATTTTCTTGATATCGTTTATAGAATAATTGCTGACAAATCGATTTGTTGAAAACAAATTTAGCCTATTACGGCTTATATGTCACTCGTGTGTCCTTTGAATTATTTATTATGCAATATCGAAGACCAATAATAGTTCATCATTGTATATATAAATTTATAATAAAAAACAAAGAAAAAAGAAAAAAAAGTGATGTCTATAAGACAGGTAGTTTATTCTGCACATTTCAAACTAACATAATACAATCATTCGTATTGAACAATATCAAATTTTTTTACATGTGATTGTTCAGTATTCCAATTGACAAATAAATTCTTTTTTTTTTTTTTAATCAATAAATATGTATTGCATTTTTTTTATACGCTGAATAAGATCAAAATATATAATAATTTAAATTGAAAAAATAAATGTTTAATTTGTCATTTTGTTATTTCATTGAAAATAAAAAATAATATTCAAATGTATATTCTAAATTCAACACATATTTTTGTCATATTTTAACATACTGTTATTTATTTTCAGCAAAGTTTAGCAATTTTTATAATAAAACCAAAAAAAGGGGTAGTTTTCATTTTGCCTATTTTGATGCAAACGCATTTATTTTTCATTTTTCATAAAAAAGATGCTTGGAATTTTGAATGTGATAAAAAAAAAGAGTGGCAGCTGTTTTTCAGTAAGATCGACAACATGTTGCTATGGACAACCCATTGCCGACAATTGCGGAAAACCAAGTTGAGAGAAAAAAAAAAAAATGAAAAAATAAATAAAATGAAGATGATGAAGAAGAAGAATGAAAAATAAAAAACGACAAGTGTTTTTCCTTTTTCTTCTTCTTCTTCCACTTTACTCTTGTCGCTCTTGTCGAGTCTCAACTCAAACTCATCTTCCACTGACAAGATAAAATTGTTGCCAGGTTTATCGTAAAGTGCATCATTGCAACGCGTCGCATCCAGATGTCACACATTCGGGTCACAATGACTCGCACACAATTTACTTTTATTTTTGTTAAAATGTTTTTTTATATTATTTTTATTATTTTTTCATCATTCTCAGTAAGATCGTTACCAGTGATATAATACATCCCAGTTTACTTGAGCGTCAAACATTTGGACAGATGTGGTTGGAAAAAAATGATTTTGCTTAAAACCGCACTTCCTTCTTTTGTTTTGTCATTGTCATTATATGCGGTTTTAAAAAAATATAAATTACAGACTATTTAAAAATATTATTTGATTATTATTATTTATTTGTCTTTTTTTTTTATTCTCAGTTTAATTATTTTTCGTGAGAAATATTTACACTATGGTGTAAAAGGGTTTAAATCGGTTTTTTTGTTTCTTCTTCAATTTCTTGACGTTTCACATAAATTCAATGTGCGAAAAGAAAAAATATGACAAAGTTTATGTCTCAGATATAAATATATAAACAAAAAAAGGTCTTTTAGTTGTTGATTATTTTTTTTTTTCATCGTAATAACTCATAGAAATAATAATAATATTAAAAAAACAAAAAAAAAAGCTCGAATTTTTGTAATTGAAATTATTTTTTCAATTAATTCTCGAAATAATTATTAAAAATTTGAAAAATAATGTTAATTAAAGGTCAAATTAATGATTATAATAAGAGTATTTAAATTTTATATATTTTAAATCAATTTTTTTTAGTGACACAAAGAAAATATATCAAAAGATTTTGAGATTTTAAAACCTTAATTAAAATACGATAAAAAGTTTGTAATATCGGTCAGGCATTTCACTTAAAGCATCGAATGTTAAAAGTTTAAAAACTTCTATAACCATGTGCTATCTCTCAACTCTGGTATATATATTTTAGAAACTTTTTTTTTTTTATATAAATTTTATTTTACTTCTCGTGTTTCTTCTGCTGAAGGATCTTTGCAAATTTTAACTTTGATTTATAGTTTCAGCAATATTTAATTAAATAATATTCATGTCGATCCTGTATATAAATTTATACACATACATTTACAATTTCTGTGTAATATAATTTTCAAAATACCAATTTTGGCTTTATTAATTATATCAAGTTGAATATTGGTAACTTGATTAACGCTGATTACTTTGTACGATCATATCACTGTAACACTGTTAAAAATATATAAAATTAAACAAAAAAAAAAAGCCCATTGATTGCATAATGCAATAATTAAATGTGATTCATTTGTAAAATATAATAATAGTTAAATAAAAGATTTAAAAATCCATTCACATTCTCCACCGAGATTATATAAAATATAATTAAAAAAAAAAAAAAAAATGAAAAATTCCACGTACGAGTTTTTGTAAAAATAATAATTATATTTGAAAATACAATTACGTTGAGAATTTAATATTATTATTATTGCAACTATTATATATATTTTATATTTTTTTGTTGTCCAACAAGAGACCAGTATATTGTCAAAGCCTACATAGTATCATCCAGTTGTAATGAGGCCAGCAAGTAGACAGTATAAAAGGGATGATGCTGTTTGCTAGAAAACATATAAAAAAACTCAAGACGAAGAATGACGTACACAATGCACCATCAGGTAAAATATATTGTACATATAAAATTGTCTCTATACAGTCTTTATACAGTTAGAAAATCTCTCATAAAAAAAATATAATATCACTCTAAAAAAAAAATAAATATAATTACACCAAAAATAATAAGAAATAATAATTTTTTTATTTTTTATTTTTTCTACAATTTAGCTCCAATTATGGCACAAGCAATTTGTTTTTCTTCGTGCAAATTTTGCACCTTTACATTATACACACAGGTGTTAGTTTATTTTTTTTTTATTTTTAATACCACGAGAGTCTTGACTCTTGTGATTTTATTTTTACCCTCTCTTGTTGCTTGGGGAAATAAAAAGGCGTTAATCTTTTGCCTTTTGCATGATACATATTGTATATATAAATATAATAATAAGAAATATAAATTTGCCTATGGCTGAATGAAGACTGACTCGAGAAATATTATATATGAAAAAAAATAAAGGAAATTAAATGTGGTTTTATTCAAGACCAGTAGCATCAGGCGTGTCAGGTACTTGGTGAGTCCAACTTACCATTGAATGTATGACTTTTTATTTTTATTACATATACAAAAATATTTATGAAAATAATAATAAAGATAAAATGATGATAGCTTTGATCGATATAATATATATTTATTTATTTGATTATTATTTTAAATATATGTCTCGTTATAAGTGTCCACATTCGTGTCGACTGGATCACATACATGTGTGTTTATAAATTGTACACCAACACAATTTATATATTTCAAATAACGGTTTATAAATTCTAGAATTGTTGTAATGTCAAATAGATAAATAAAAATATTTTGAGAATAATATTTCTAGGAAAAATTTATACGTGACGGTGACATCAATTATAAAGTATCAGTTGTCCTATCAACATTTCTTTTTTTTTTTTTTTT
>MKYW01000030.1:210314-223362 GCA_015776835.1 Aphidius ervi | reverse complement strand
TTTTTTTTTTTTTTTGCTTTGTTTTTCGTTTTAATTTTATTTGTCTAGGATTTTTTTTGATTTCTAGAAATCAGAAAAAAAAGTCTATTACAACATTAAAGTCTTATTAAAGCTTTAATAAACCTTTGATGTACTAATAGAATTTTTTTTTTTTTGTTGGTATTTTTTCTTTCTCTAACGGGCTGTTGTTCGGAACTGGGAAAGAAGAACAGTCAAATTCAAAAAAAATATTCATGACGTTGGCTAAGGAATAATAGACACAAGAGTGGCATTTTTTTTTTTTTGGTGTACTACTAGTAACATTCTCTTTTAATCGAGGAAAATAATTTATGTTTAAATTCAAAAGTGGACCGAGGGGCTATTCATTGGTGTAGGGGCTATGTTATTGTGTGTAGTAACGTTTAGTTATTTATAGTATTTGTACTTTTTTCACTACAGCGCTTTTGTAAAAATATTTTCTGAATTTCTTAGCGATTACTTCGATTTTCTCCGTGAACACGCTGAATTTTTTCCATGCTGACCCATGCGGAGAAATTTGGAGAGAATTTTTTTCTCCGAAAAATACTAACGTGGAGAATTGTGAAAATAAATATTCTTAAACTTAATAAAAAACTTAAAAAATATAGTTGAAATGTAGTAAATATAGTGCAGTCATCATATTTTGTTGGTGTAGTCATTGTAGTTATGTATGAGGTGTAGTAAGTGTAGTAATTGTGCTTTTTGACTACATTTTGCAGTCGTGGTGTCACCAATTCTGGTGATGAATAGCCCCTCGAAGTCGACCTTACTTTTGTATATAAATATATATATAATGTGGAAAAAATTTTTTAAAATTCTTTATCACTTGAAAATTTTTATAAAAGTTAATTTAAATATTTATTTTATTGTTGATATCAAATTAACTTTTATAAAAATAGAAATTAAAAATAAGAAAAATTCAAGTTTGTTACGTACTGGTATCAATAATTAATAAATTTTTACTAAATTTTTAATTTATTTATTTATTTATTTATTATTGATACCAGTACGTAACAAGTTATTTATTTGCTTGTCATTGAGAAGAATTTTTATTTTTTATGTATACGTGTGTGGGTGCAGAGAATAGATTAGTAAAAATAAGCTCAATAAATTGACTGTCAGCTGATTCACTGAAAATGGCAACACCCCTTTAAATTCAACCCAGTCTCGACACTGTCATCTCTCCCCTTTTTTTTATTTTACTTTATTTATCTCGTATCTCTCGTGAGTTTTGCATCGCCAAGTTTCAACGTGTGTCACACACGTTAGTCTAGAATCTAGATTTAAGGGTAAATGACTAACTCACCCCTCAACATTATCCAGTTGTCAATGACGAGGGTTGAAATTTTTTTTTTTCTGTTTTTTTTTTAAGAATACATTAGCCCAGTATTAATCGATATCTTTTTTTTCTCTCTTTCTGCCAAAAATAAACCCTACAAATTAAAATTAATTATCATTTAAAATTTATTATTAATTTTATTTATATTTTCTTATTTATTTTAAAAAATTCTATTCAATTTTTCTAGTCACTTGAGGCGTTAAAAAAAAAAACTACGTATGCAGAAACTTTGTACTCTACAATTTTTATTTATTTACGAGAATAAAACCGTGACGGTATATCGCTAACCAACCGTATCAGTAAAATAATTTTTTTTTTCCACCTAGTAAACTGGATTTCTACAGAGTATTCATTAGAAATTCATATAAAACAAGCAAGTTTAATCACACATGTATGTTTTACATTAACTATTCATTTCAAAACATATTTTTGTTGGACATTCTTTCATACGTATTATTTAATAATTCAAATTTAATTTTGCAACAATAATAATATTTTTATAGTTAATTTTTTCAAGTAAATAAATGTGTAATAAATGTTGGCACCTGTCGTGTGTGTGGCCAGTTATAATGCACATAATATTGCAAAAGTTTTGTTGCAATTGACGGTTTTTGCGCAGGTGGTACATATATATATATATATAACCGGCCATTGACATGGACAAGTTTTAAATTAGCCCTGTTACTTGATAAACCCTAACGCGCACGTGCTACCCTTGTCCATTGATTGCAGAAATAATCCAACATAGACAACTTTCCATTTAATTATTTATTTATATTTATCCTTTTTTTATTTTTTATTTTATTTTATATTTTTCCCAGTATGTTTCATCTTGTGGCAGTTCATTTCTGTATGTGTGACACCTGGTTTTTATTTACCGTTAAAACCAGTGTGATCGATAACTACTTAACTATTGCCGCAAATAAATTATATACTTTTTTTATCATCATCATACTGTCACATTAAATGATCAATTAAACTTTTGAAAAATATTTTTCTATGTCAATTAAAATGGTATTTCAATGTTTTATTATTTCATGTTGTTGATGTTATTATTATTAATTAATTAAGATGAGTAAATATATAATTTTTTTTCTTTTTTTTTTATCTTGTTTTATTTTGGAGTTGATGATGGAAGAATGTTTTGTTTTATGAATATCAATTAGAGAGAATGTGTGTTTAAATATATACTGGGGATGATATTCATTTTTTATATTTTTTGATTTTATTTTGTAAACATATTTTGTGGAGCGATTTTCTCCGATTTTTGTTTGCATTATCTCCGATTTTTTCCGAATTTTTTGGATTTTGTAAAATTGGAGAAAATCGGAGAAAAATCAAAGAAAATTAGAGCATGCACTTTCACTAGGATTCTATTCTATTTTCGTTTTAATTTTTTCATGAGGGTCTTGAGTCTCATTGCAATGAGATTTACATGTAAATTTGGTAACGCACTTTATTGCAGACTATGGTTTTAAAGATAAAAACTCCAACTTGCAGCAGACAATCTTCAATATCGTTACTCACTTTTAATTAAATTTGTACATACATGTAATACAAAAATAATATCATACATGAATGATATTTGTAATGAATTCAAAATAATAGAAATAGGACATTAATTAACCTTTTTTAACATTTTTTGGAATTGACAACTCAGACGTATTTATAATAAATAGACAATTCTTCGAAAAGAAAGATTTATTGATAAACTTTTTTTTTTTTCAATAACTTTATCAATTAATGTATCAAAATCTATTTTGAATTTTGTCATTTTTTAAAATTAATTCGTACTTGCAATTAATTAAAAAAAAAAAAAAANTTTTCATTAATTGTAAGTACGAATTAATTAAAAAAAATAACAAAATTTAAAATAATTCCATATCGAAACAGCATAAAGTTCAAGGTCTTTTTTTTTTTTTATTTTATATATTTTTTTTACCTGCAGAATTAATTAATAAAAATAAATTTTCATGAAAATTTATTTATCAATTTTTCGAAAAAAAAAAAAAAAACCATCATCAGCCTTCTTGTTACATTAATGAATATGTAACAAAAAAAATATGCGACACGTGAATAATATTATTATTAATTATTTCTTGAATCAATTTCAAGTATTAATTAATTATTAAAAAATATGTGACTAATAAAAAGTGATAATGATGACGTCATTCATTGGCTGATTGAACACCACAAAGAACAAAGTAATTTCAATTTTGTTATATATTTATTTTAATAATTATATTCTGATACTTGGCTTTTAATAATTATCATGTTAATTAATTCACACATATTTTACCGGTTATATTGATTTTCTCATTCATATAACAATCAAGTCAAAAAAAAAAAAAACGATTGTCATCCATATTTTAATGAGTCATTTTGCATGCTGTGATTGGTACCACACCCACACATCTTCAAACATCATCAACATTAAAACAATATACAAATAACTTTTTGCTCAAAATATATATATCCAGCTTCAAAATTTCAATTAGCAATTTTAATAATTCCATGCGCAATAAATAATTTAAACATTTTTTTCCTTTTACAAAGTTTTTCATAATTAATCATCATTTAATTAAATAAATTAAAAAATCTGTATTATTAATAATAAAAAACATTGAATTTTAATTTGTTTCGTTCAAACGGAAATTCAAACTAAATAACAACAACAGCAACAACAACAACAGCAACAAATACAAAGTGATGTGTATTAGCTTGCTCTACATTAACTCGTAATCTCAGCAAGGGTTGCTTGATGAATATAGTTGATGTGTGGGTGTGTTGGTTTGGGTAATATACACGTATATGTGCATTTTAGTAATGACAACGAGAACAAAGACTTAATAACTATATATATATATATATATATAATATGAGATATTTCAGAGAGGCAGGTGTCGCTCTCTCAGCATTCATGGAAAATAATATTATATATATAAATTGCAACGTGACGTTTTAATACGTAAACATATTACACGTGCTTATTTATATAAATAAATAATTTAAAAATAATTTTATTTATTTTGTTGTTCAAGTGGATATAAATTATTTTTTTTTTTTTTCATTGAAATTATATCAACTCTAATTTCAATTTGGCAAATGCAACAAATGCAACAAATTCCAGTTAACTTGTATATATCATTTTGAATTTCCTGTTTAATATTAAATTCTCAAAATAATATTATTAATATATAAAATTCAGTGTTGAGTGCATTATTATTGTGTTGACGTGGTGCAACAACTAAAAATTATATACTATATATTTTACTACACTTGTTTAGCTCAACATTCGTTTATTAAATTTTATTAATGACCATTTAATTAGTCACTTATTCACATGCATATTTCATTTAATTTGTGCATCAACAACGTGTATCATGCCATCATTCAATGATACACATTTAATACAATAAATTATCATCAAATTTCATCAACTCAACAATTGTCATTTCATAAAAAAATTAAAAATACAAAAACCCTCTCTCTTGCTCTCCTCTCCAGACAACGGAAATGAATTTCCGCTTTTTTTTTTTNGGCTTGTCATCCAATGAGTAGTAAAAAAAAAATAAAAAAAAAAGAAAATACGTTGAAGTGATACGCGCTTTGAGAAGATTTTCCCTTGATTTCCTGACACAAACAACGACTTACGTATTGACCTAATTTAAAAAACCACCTTAACCATCAACAGCATCGTTTTTTTTTTTTTATTTCATTTTATATATATAAGGTTAAACATTCTCGACATTTACCGGTAATAGGAAATATAAACCAATCAAGTTTTTTATTTTTTATATATAAAACCTCAATTGTGGTAATTATTTTTACCTCTTAGCTCTATATATATATATCGACAAATTGATTTTCCTAGCCTTATTATTTCTCATGATAATACCATTAAAAAATTTTTATATTCTCTAATTTAATATTTCAATTATCATTTATTTTATCTCAAAAAAATTAAAATTATCAATATGCAATTTATAAATGATATGATAATTTAAATTTTGCATATGATATTTTTATNGTAAGCATGTGAAAAGTGAAAAGCGAATAAAAAAAAAAAAAAAAAAAAAACAAATAGCAACATACTCTGGTGAATAGACAGACCCACTTCCCATTGCTCTGTTGTATTCAGATTCTTTTCTGTGGTTAAAATAAAAAAAAATAAATAATAATGAGAAAAAATAAAAATGTAATTTAAATTCACACAATTTAAATACATACACGTGAATGCACATGTGTGTGTGTGGTTGTATTAGTGGCGTTTATCATGTGGATGGAAAGATGTAGGACGTGCCTGAGGCCAACTTAGCCACGGAAGCTTGTGGTCCAGAGTGTAGAGTGTTACAATTTATACATATATATAGGTGAATGTGTGTTCAAAAAAGAAGTGAAACCCACAAGTGTATAAAATAAATAATAATAATAGAAAATAAAAAAAAAGGAGGATGTGTGGTCGTAACACGTCTGCCAACTTCTTTTCGTGGCGTCAACTTTATCCTTGCACAGAACATTTTTCCCACACCCTTAACTTACGATAACCCTTTTTCTATTTTTTGTATATTTATTTAGAGTAGTTTTATTTCTATTTTTTTTTTTTTCATTATCAATGGTTATTTTTGTTATGTTCGTTTTTTTTTAAAACTATATTTACTTGACACACATATTACGAGCTGTTTTAAATCGATATTTTGAAACAATGCTGTACTGATTATTCTGATACATGTGTCGTGTTTGTATGTATGACTAAAATTCATCATCTATTATTCATGAAAAAGCATGACATCCAATCATGCATCATCATGCTACTGTTGTTTTAATTGAAAATGAAAACATACAAGTTTCAAGAGAAAAAAAAAATAAAATATCTGGACCATTGCTTAAATTGCTTTTGGGCATATTATTATTATTTTTTTTTTTTCAAATCAACAATTCATCCTCTCAAATTAATCAAGGTTTAATTTTTTTTTAATTTAAATATTTTTTTTTTGATTATTAAAAATATAAAAATATAAAAATATTTTATTAATTTATATTTAATGATTTTTAAATAATAATTTATATGTTTTTTTTTTTTTTTATAAATAATAGGTCAGTCATTTGCGTGTTTAAATGTACTACCATCATGGCAATTTCTTTTATGATAAAAGTGTAAAAATTTAACCGGAAATATATTATATGAAAAAATAAAAAAAAAAAACCACCACCACCACTACTACCACCACGTTCCTCAGTGGCCCCAATGTGAAATCGATGCACGTAATAGAAGAGAATTGAATCGCAATCAGTAGCCACATTTCACATTCTCAATTTTTTTTCTCATAGTATTTTTTTATTTTTTTCGTTATCTTTTTTTTAAAGCTGTTTTTTAATACTACCTTTCATAGAAATAACATCCGCAATATTATTATAGATTTTATTATTTTTTATTTTTCAACCATAAAAATCAACCGCAGTTTTAGGATACACACAAAAAAATTAATAAAAAATTGAATATATATTTAGAAGGAAATATATTTTTTTACATGTATCTATTTGTATACAAATTTTTGTACTATTGTGTATATTTGAATAAGATGCAACTATTGATTTGAAAATCAAATAACAAAAAAGGACATATACAAGCCCGGATGTATTGCAATATTTGAACAATATTTGTATAATAAAATCGTCATTGATTGTCCTACATCTTTCCGGTTTTATTAACAAATATATATTTTTAATATTATTTATTTATCTTGTCACAATGACCCTAGTGTTATTTAACATGAATATAAACGCAAGCGCATTTGCGCTGAATAAACCGCCTCTCTTTGCGATCAACGCCCCTCATCGTCGTAATATAAATCAGAAAATTAACATATCGATCTTATGCATCTATGAATATTAAATAAATAATAATTATTAGTTTCACAATGTTTATTATATATATTTTTTTTTTTTTTACATTCATAACGTCGACAGGTAATCAATTGATAAAAATTTCATCATAAATATATATTTTTTTTATTTTTCATTTATAAATTATTAAACTTGATATATAATAAAAAATTTATTAAAGAAAAAATTATCTACTTGTAGTTTAAAAATAGTAGAATGGAAAAAAAAATAAAATATTATAATTAAATTACAGGAAATTGTGTTGTAAAAGAAAAGTTATAGATTTTTTAAAAAATTATATTTTTTTTTACTCGCAAAGTATAGCTCTGAATAAGCTCAATAACTCGGAGAATTTTCTATGATGGTATCATTGGTGGCTAATATTGTTTAATATAAAAAAAATAACAACAATAATTTTTACCTATATTTTCTATAATAATAATAATAATAATACCAGCAACAAAGAAAAATAAAAAATATAAATTGCAATAATGTAAAGACACTTACACACCCACCGACTTGAATAAATATATTTTGATTTGAAATACATGTACGCATCAACACCAAGTTCCTGCAACATGAAATTTACGAGTAAAATAATAAATATTTAAATAAAAAAAAAAAAAATATGAGGTACATAACTGTTGCGCTATAATCAAGGTATATCATTATTTCATGTTGCTCTAACTACCGGGCCAACACTTGGCATCATCTTGGTTGATGTGTTGCTGGCAGTTATAAACAAGAAAAAAATAAAAATGAAAATTAAATAATATTATGCTTTAAAATGTTGGAGAGGAAATAATATATATATAAAATCATCTTGACTCACTGTTAATGAAAATTCACATTTAAATAATTGTTTGTTTCATGATAATATTTAAAAGTTCTTGATATTATTTGGACCATTGTAATACAACATCCAGTAAAGAGGGAAAAAAAAAAATATATACATGTATACTTAATAGTTGTAGATGGTAATTGAAGTTTTTATAACAAGTGTGGTGAATTTCACCTGATCTCGTAAAGTGCACAGTGTTTATTTATTTTTATTTTTTTTAACGCTACTTTTATCTACACCACAGGACATATAAGTTTATGTTTTTTAACAGCTCATATACAAGATCTCATACTCATACAACAACTCATAATAAAAGTCTTGAAAGAAAGATGAAAAAATATAAAGAAATTCGTGTGTGATGCTTTTATCTGTCCAGCATCTATCCTCAGACTTTTTCTCACGACATGAAAGTCGTCACACAGAGAGTGTGTACTCCACCTTGTTTACTGGAAAAAATAAAAATATATATTTTTTTAAATTAAAGAGTACATTAAAAAAATTTATTACATCTAATTTTTTTTTTTTTTAAGAGATTGTTTAATTTCATTGAAGTGGATATAAGATATTCTTTTTTAATTTAGGTTTTATTTTGGTTTTTTTTTTTTACTTTTGGATAGAAGAAAATAATTTTATGAAAAGTAGGATTGTTCAATTTAATGCTTGCACAAGTTGTCGAAATTGATTTTAATTATTTTTGTATTTTTTTTTATTTTATATTTTGCAATTACCTGTAGAAAAGACTCCGGATATTTTGCTGGAGGTCAAAAATTTCATGTCTTCATGCTTCTAATTAGGCCTCCATGCGAGACCGAGACGGACACTAGACTATCCATCGAAGGTCACGTCAGCCTTGCTAGACTATTGAAAAAAATTTAAATCATAAATTTTTTTTTTTTTTTTACAATATTTTGTAAAAGAAAATAACAGTTTTATGCAGTTAAAGATGACTGCACAGTGGGATACTGACGCCATAGTCACAATAAGATATTACACGTCTATTGTACCGATGAAAATTTTACAAGTACTATGCCAATTATATTCTGCCATTTTTGTCTGATATTTTATTTGAACAGCAGCATGTTTATTATTTGGATAGAGATTCTTCCCAGGTCATCTCAATTATTTTCAACTGGTACAATTCTAAAAAAAAAGAAAAATGTTCATTAAAGATTTTGTGCACTCAATAAATTTCTAAGCAAGAATTTTAGCAAATTATGCTCCTAATATTTAATAAGCACCAAAATATAATTATTATAAAATTTTCAAATTTTAATTTGAATTATTTTTGTGTTTTTTATTCCATGTTTTTTTATTCAACGCTTCGCGCACTGAAACTCGAATCATCTGGAAAAAGTATAAAATAAAAAATGCATAATTGCAATTATACAATTTTTATTTTTTAATTGTTCCAAATGATTCGAATTTGTTTTGAGCTGATTCATTTTTAAGACTTGATGACATGGATTCATATAGTAAACTCATCATTGATCGTCCTACATCTTCTTGGACAAGCTGAATATAACAATTTAAAATTCAAATCATCAACAATGGTAAGCATAACAATTTTAAAATTGCTCCAGATGATCCAAGTTTCAGCGCGACAAGCTAAATACAACAATTCAGCATCCACATCATCAACTGCAATATAATAATGAGTTTGACAATTTTTTTTTTACGCTAACGCTATTGGCACTGTATACGGAGAAATTTACGGGGACATTTATACAGGTTACGGGGAAACTTACGGTAAACACAGCCACAATTGTATTGTATGTGAAACCCGTAAATGTCCCTGTATTCTCCGTAAATTTCCCCGTATCACTGCCAATGATGATTTCAATTTTTTTTCAACCTACTTATACTCCGTATTTTTTGTAAAATTTTTCAAGTCATTTAAATTATAACAGAATGTCGTTTCTAGCTCAATCTTATAGCCATAAAATTCCAATTTAATAATTTATTCAAAATAACTTTAAGAGTTAATGTTAATTTAAAAAATTGTTCCGAATTATTACTTGCACATATATTTTTTTTCATTTTTATTTTCTTGTTGATTATTATCTTTACTGTATCTGCAAAATATTACTTTGGATATAATCGTAAAGTTAATTATAACCCAGCTTATTTTATTGCCATTTTTAATATTAGTAATTTTTTATTTTTTTTTATTTAATTTTACTTGAGTTAAAATGTTTCAATATTATTTTTTGACATTGATTTTTTAGCCCATGAATAATGTATATCTAAAAAAAACTACTAAAATTATGCAAGTCACGCGGTTATTGGTCCATTGAGTACATGTTTGGATATTTATTTACTTTTTTTTTTTTTCATTTTGGTCATTGCCGATGGCAATTTTCATGTTTTCGATACTCAAAATACAAAAGAAGTGTTCCACAGTATGTTTACATTGCCATGTTAATGTGTATACATATATAAAGTTAAAAATTCACGACGAGAACGAACGAAAAAAATAAATAATAAATTAATAATAAAAAAAAAAATTATTCAAGGACAAATTAAAAAAAATTTCTTTCAATTATATTTGTTAATTTTTTTTTTCTTATACGTCTTCCTTTCGCAAGCCATAATATGGAGCAAGTGAATTAAAATAATTTTTAACTCTCAAGGGGCCTATACTGTCTTGATTGAAAAAATTAATAAAAAAAACTTAAGGTTACATGAAGAGGGAAAGTTTCAAGTCCACTTGAACCTGATGTTTGGAGTATTTTTTTTTTTCGTCCTTAATTTTATTATTTTCATTGGTGGATGATTATTCAAATTGTCATTCACACACAATTTGCACATCATTGAAAATTTCAATAAACTTTAAAAAAAAAATTAACAACACTGCATTGTTTTTTTCTATAGATATTGGTTCCTGATTTTAACGAGTTGAATGTCTAGAAAGTTTACGTAAAGATTAAAAAAAAAAAAATCAAACAATCAAATAAATAAAAAAAAAAAAAATATAAATAATTCAGTGTTTTAAAAATAAAACTTTTTTAAAACATAAACTTTTTAGTTACAAACTTTGCAAAGTCCCAGGTTAACAAGTTGACTATTAGTAAAATAAAATAAAGCACAAACAAATTAAATCAAACGGAAATGTTGGAAAAAAAAATAACTAAACATCGATACGTAAAGTATAATATTATAAACTTGAAAAGTAGAACGAAGAAAACTAATCCACCTGGATAAAATATTCACCTGGATATATGTACAATTATAATTTCCTCGAGTAAATAAATATCAGGTTGTTTCCAATTTGATCCAATCCACTCTTCAACTATACACAAAGAAAATTTTAAATATTAATTTAACAAACATCTAAATCCACATTTAGAGTCAGTAAAATTACAGGATCATTCGTCTGTTGGTTCTGGATCCAATGACGATTAAATCTCACAAATATATATCATCAACAACCCACCAACACACTTAACATGGAACATATACAAATATATACAACATGATTTCATGTACAAAAGCAGCAGCAGCAGCAAATCCAGTACCGATGTATATAAAAAATATAAAATCACCCACCCATTTTCTATTAGCATTTCTCGTCTTTCTGCATTGCAAGAGCTCGAGCAACCAGAACTCTTGTTTTTTTTTTTTTTTTTTTTTTCTTTCTGTTAAATCCATTGCACCAATACATGATCAAATATTTTCTACACATATATAAGTTATTTGTGTGTGTGTGCATGTGCATTCGATTAAGTGTCCTGATACCGTGAGAAAAGAGTCACCGCTTCTACGAAATATATTTATATATCTGTGCAAACGGGTGTGGTCACGCGCATTTTCCATTTGTATATATATATACATGTGCAATCGTTTTGTTAATCCAAGGTTTGAAAAGTAGGTGCTATTGCTCCTTTCGCGAGTGAAGATATACCTGCTGGAAATTGTGTGCAACTTGCAACATTGGAAATTTTCAAACTCGAATCACCGCGCCCCAGTGCACTCTACTACTCATGACCTCGATACAATTTTTTTTTTTTTTTTAAATTATATATACAAGCTAACTGATACATATATATAAATATATACATATTTTTTTTTTTTACTATCAAAGAATATACTCATTTAAATATTTATAGATAAATTTTATTTACATTTTAAAAATAAAATTATATTTTTTTAAAATTATTAATTCAATATAGATTTATCATGCAATTTTTTTAGCTTAAAATTTATTATTATTAGATTAATGTTAGCTTAAACTTGACTATACACTAGGAATGATAACATCTTGATATTTATTAAATTATTTAAATTTAATAATGAATATTTAGATAAAAAAAAAAAATTTGATGATATCTTGTAAAATGTAAAATAGACAAACACATGTCAAAAAACTTGATACATTTGCTTGAATATTATTGTCATCTATATTTATACATGTATATATATAAAGAAGCCACGAATTTACCATCAACTAGTTTACCATTGGAAAACATTGCATAAATTTTATAAATGTCCTTCAAGAATACATACACCGCACAGTAGTTTGCAATATCTTTGGGTCGAGGGCTTTATTTTCATGTTGCATGTGCCAACAAATTTAATGTTTATTAAAAAATAACACATATAATATATTTAATATTTATATATTTTAATGTGTGTGTGTGTGTGTGGATTTAATACAATGTTTTATAAATACAGGGTGCCTCCAAAAAATTCAATGTAACAAGTACTATATCAATTTTGAATGGTCCTGTACATATAAATATAAACATGTTATTATTTTCACCATCAGAACATGACTTTGGCACACACAAACACCTAAACATTAACTGGCGAAAATGACTTTTGCGGCAGAAGCAACCTTTTTTTTTTTTTTTCATTTTAATATTATATATATATATTTTTTTTTTACTGTTGCATTCATTTTAAACTTCTTCACTCTCTGCATGCCATACTATGTCCACTTAAATGTAATTTTTTTTTTTTTTTTT
>MKYW01000030.1:177914-209277 GCA_015776835.1 Aphidius ervi | reverse complement strand
TTTTTTTTTTTTTTTTTTTTTTTTTTTCTCGTACGGCACTATTCTTTTTATTTTAACTTACTCCGTTAGCACGCTACAATGTCGTTTTATTCCACTCAGCAAAGAGGTCATTGCAAGACGAGCTCAAATGAAAAACTTTGTTTATAATTAAAAATACGATTTAATGGTAAAATTGTCTTGAAAATTTTATTATTATTCTAAATGGCTAGTATGAAATTTTTATTTTATAAATATTTTCCTTTAAACATTGTAATATTATTTATGAAAAATTTTTAATTTACTAATAATAAATTGACAAAGAAAGTAGTTTTTTTTTTCTTTCTTTGTAATTTTTTTCTCGACTCGATTGAGTTAATTTAACAAACAATTTTTTAAAGTAATTGTAATTGCTCAATTTTCACGTTATTTTTTTTTTTTTATTTAATAATAATAAATATTTTCCTTTAAACTTTGCTATTTAATTTTGATAAAAATATATATATATATTTTAATTCACTAATAATTTTAAGATATTTTTTATTATTTCATCACAGGTTTTTTCTTTTGACTCGTTAAAGCTAATTTCAAGTAATTGCTTAATTTTCTTGTTGTTGATTTTTTTATTTTTCAAATTATTCCTTGTAATTAAAATTGATTAAAAAATTTTTTTCTTTGTCATTATACTCCAAGTACTCATTATTTAATCAGTAAATTTAATTTACATTTTTAAATTATTCATTTATTTTTTTTTTTACTTAAATTTTTATCGCAATCAGCATTATTTCCGGTGATATATATATATAATGAACGCATGATACAAATTATTTAATAAATAATATATATATTTTTATTAGACATAAAAAATTCAAGTTAAAATAATGATTCATAAATTTTTATAGCACAAAGATTCTCGTGAATGCGAATGTCAATATTTTTATTTCAGTTCAAAGAGATCATTAAAATAATATCATATGAATACTGTGTGTATAAAAAACTTTACTCTTATATATTTAAATAATTTTATAGAGCATTGATAGAGTTTGCAGAACCATGACAAATAGATTGAGTATTTGTACAAGAGAAAATTTTTTCTTTACTGGAGCAAATTTTCAAGTATTATCTGATAAAACCTGCGGTACCGTGAATCATTAAAACACAAAGTACAAAAAAATAAAAAAAATCTCATTTTCAAAATGTGTATTAAATACTAAAAAATATAAATTTTATACAAATAGCAAAAAAAATAATTTTTAACTTGAAAATTGAATGATAAAGTAAATTTTTAGATAATTATAAAAAAACAAATAAAAAAAACGAGATGAATTTTATGCTAAAATATAAAAGTAAAAAACATATTTAAACACAAAAAACTTTAATATACTTTTTACCGGATGTATATAATGTTTAAGCGGAAAAATAACGCAGATTTCTTTTGACAATGTGTCTCACAAACTGGACCACATGATGTCCATGTCCATATCAACCCTCTCATGGTTGCCAACAAAAAACAAAAAATAAACAAACAAAAAACAAGGGATGAATATAAAAAAATATAAAAATAAAATATCTCTGCATCATGTGGCTACACCTCATTTCCGTTTTGCCTATCTTTTTCATATATATATACATTTTATTTTGTCTTTTTTATCTGTTAGTTTTCGTCTCCCTGTGCCATGTGGCTAAAGTTTTTTCATCCACCAGGTCCATGGGGATATAGCCAACAACAAAAAAATATTTTTAAGTAGTGACAGAAGAAAACTCAAAGCTACTACTGTAAAAAAATATAATAAAAAAAATGTATTTTGTCTACAAATATGTTACTCTCTAGATGATGACAAACTTCATTAAAAATTTCTTTGAAGAAATGATAAAATTTTAAACTAAAAAATTGTTTATTATTTAAAAAAAAAAAATTAGTGTATGTATATAAAAAATATTAAAGATACATATTATACATTTTGCTAAATATTATTATTATTTTTTCCTTTTTTTTTCTCAATTTTACAACAACCAGACGTGTCGTTTTTCCTTCGCCGAGTGTCTTTATTACATACACAGACGCCAAAAATATCGTCACCACCGACAATAATTATTTTGCACACAAAAAAAAAACAGCCAAAACATTCTTTCAACTCTTTTTTTATTTTATAAATATATATTTAAAATATTTTTACAGTGCTTTGGCTTTTTTTTTTCTAAGCTTAATGTCCCTTTCTGTTGCGATTGATGTCGCCCAACTGTTTGATGCCTTTGATGAAGCCGTAAATATGTTTTTCAGTTGCACAAGCTTTGGATACATGTGATGATAAAAAAAAAAAAAAACAAAAAAATGAATCATTTAAAAAATATCTCAGAGTTAAAAAACAGACATTTATTACAGCCAACTTTGTAAATGTATATGTAGAAACATTGACACTTGATTTTTCATGGGTAATACAATTGTGTTGGCATTGTGAACACTTTGATATAAACAAGGACATTTTAACAAGGATTTTCGAGATACTAAATTTTCATTTTAATGATAATATATTATAAACAGGTGTATATTATGTTGCGGACTTTGACCAAATGTGTATCCATGTAACGTGATAATAACGTATATGTACAAGTCTTGCTGCATACTCACTGAGTGAGTGAGTGTGTTTTAAACGACCTCAGGTCACTCCTCACAAACTCAAACTCAAAGCTAATATAATTTTATATTTTATACATTCGTGTATATTGCTAATTTTCAAATTATTTTATAACCAACATTTAATTTTCCCTCATTTTATCACTAAAATATATATCAAAATAAATTTTATTCCATTTAAATATTTAAATCTAATATAAAATTAATATATAAACATATCTTATCATTAAAATTATATTATTCATTAAATTATTTGACATTTAATAATTAATTTTATTGACTTGATAAATTTTAATTTAATTTACAAATATTAATTTTATTTTAGAATTAAATTTTTTATTATTATTAATTGTCATTTGAAATATATATAAATAAAATTTCATTAAAGACGACAATGAGTTGTTGTTTGCGAGCTTAAAAGAACATGACATTTTTGAGAATAAAAGTTATATAGCCAAAAAACCTTTTCACTTTTTCAGGCATTTACTTTGTCTTTTGTCTTGACGTTTGAAGAAAAATAAAAGAAAAAAAAGGCCTTTCAATTAGCCTGGTAAGGGAATTTGTTTTTCCTTTTTTTTTTTTTTTTAATACTTTTCCCTATTTTCTTATCCCCGCGAATCTTACCCCACCTACTCAACTCTTATATTTTTTTTTAGTCTTATATTTTTTTTGCAATATCATTCGCCAGACAAATAAAAGTTTTCCGGATTGCGTCCACTGCGTTGTCTCGTTTGGCTTTTGTGTTGTGCCTTTTTTTTTTTTTTTTTATTTTTTATACTTATTTCTGTTCGTTATATATATCCTCTTAAGTTGTCTGTCAAGGATTTTCCTTGTGACCTTCTCGGTAGCAATGCTCGAGCGGTGACATACCCATGGGTATTTCAACTATTTTTCTCCGACTTTTTCTTCATTCAAAAGCAAAAAAAATATCCCCAAATACTTTACTTCCTATTTTAAGAAAAAAAAAACTGAGAATTTCATTTTATAATAATCCCTTCTTTGTTACTTTTTTTAATCAATATATTTAATCTACTAAAAATCACTGTGTGTCAATTTTTCCATGATCTCAAATAAAAAAAGAAAAAAAAAAACGAAATTCCAGTTGAAAAAAAAATTAATAACAAGACTTGCATACTGTTGCGAGTATAAAAAAAAAAAAAATAATAATATAAAATAGTTGTGTAAGTATCTGAGCCAATTAAATATTGCGAGAAAAATTAACACGCGTCCATCAACTCCATGAACGTTGACCATCACATAATCGAGATTGTTGAGCTATATAAAATGAAAAAAAAAAATAAAAAATACTTTCAAGTTATTGTGCAGACAATATCGGGAGTGAGCGTGTAGATGATGATGATGATGATGACGATAATGGGACAGAAGGGCGAGAGGTACCAAGGGGGGAAAAATAAAAAATTAAAAAATAAAAAAAAGGGAGTTTTGCTTTGAGTTTTGTTGGACGCCATTCGTTTCTCGAGGGCCCTACTTCGAGTAGCACTGGAATTTCAATAGAGCAAGAATGGTAAACCGGTTTAGTTTATATCTTTGGGCCTTAAAAAAATATATTTAAAAAAAAGTCCCCCATGTTAGTTTGAGACTGTGTATATCTCACATACACACACAAACTCACTATATACTTTCTGATAATAATACTTGCCGCAGTGCCTCAGCCAAGCCTCTCGATCATTCTCGTATAATAAACTCTCCACATAAACATGAACATATATATATGTGTGTGTATATATTTTGCTACATGAGGATAATTTCTTTTTTTTTTTCTTTTATTTTAAACGAAATTGTATATATGTGTGTATAAAAATTTCTCCCTCTTTGTATCTTCACACATTTACGAATACCAAAAAATCTTATGCGCACACTTTCGCACCGACTTCTTCACACCTTTGACTAATTAAAAGAACCGTCCTGCTTTTTTTGCCTTAAACTCTCAGGACCTAGTTTTTTTTGAAAAAAAAAAAAATTTAAATTCAAAATCTTGTTATATATACTTTGTCCTTTCTCATCAATATTTTAAAATTCTCATTAATATTTTATTTTTTATTTTTAAAATATATTTATTGTTGCGGCTTTAATAGCATTTAGATATTATATTTCATAGTTTTATATAATAGATAGATATATATATACCCTAATATATCTTAAAAAAATATATTTTTAATATTAAATTGAGGGCGTCATTTTACACCACATAAATAAACACTATAATAATTTTAAATAAAATAGAAAAATTAATAAAATTTAAGAAAAAAAGACGTTTATTTTTTTAGATTTTTTTATGACTTTTAAAGAGACCTAAATAAAAAAAAAAAGAGGGTGACTTTATTATTTTTATTTCGAGTTAAAAAATATGCTTGGTTTCTTGGTTTGCCCAGTCGTTCTACCTAACGAGACGTTAAAGTCGTTCTTATGGAAATTTTCTTCAAGAACGCGCCAACGATATTATGATCTCGATCAGTAAAACCAACGGTTTCATTAAATTGTTTTTTTTTTATTTCCACATTTTTACCAGCTACATATTTATTTATTTATTTTTTTGTTGAATTTTAATATTATCATCATCTGGTTGTTTTTTTTTTTATTTCATTTTACATCAAGTTGGACTCAACCTCTCTTTTACCACGTGACGACTTTGTAATTAGCAATGCGGTGAAAGTCCCGTTGAACCGAAACAATTGGAAATTACACGATGCTTCAACACGCAAAGAAATATATATACCTAATATATATATTTTTTTTTCATTTTTATATTTCACACAGTATAAATATAAATGTATATAATATTAACTTGAATTATTTAATAATCAACAATCCCGAGTGGAAATTTAGTTGAGGTTCTGATCAGAACCGGATCAGGGAACCTGATTTCAAATCAGAACCGGATCAGGAATCCTGTTCAGGAACGGATCAGAATGTAACGCTCTTTTTTAGGATTCTGATCAGAACCGGATCAGGAAACCTGGCCAGATTGTAGGGTTAAAGCCAGGATACCTGAACAGGAATGGATCAGGATTCCTGACTAGAATATAACCAGGAATCCTGTTCAGGAACGGATCAGAATGTAACGCTTTTTTTTAGGATTCTGATCAGAATCGGATCAGGAAACCTGACCAGGATACCTGATCAGGAATGGAACAGGATTCCTGATCTGAAACGGATCAAGTAATTCTAAAAAAAAATTAATTTTTATTATTTGATGTTTTGTAAATCGGCTAACTAATTTACTATAGCAATGTTAATGATGAAACAGGTTGAATGATAAGATTTTATATACCTAACATAACTTAAATTACCTAACCACTAGCGGGACGCGAACTCGGAACTTTCAGATTACAACTACGGGCCTTAACACGCGCGGCCATGCCGTCTATCGATGATCTGATGTGATTTTTTGCTTTCATAAATTACATCAGCTAAAAAAAACTTAAATTAGAATTTGCGACGTTAATTTAACGTAAAAATAAAATATAACAATTTGTTAAATTGTCCCTTGTCATTTTGTTTTAGAATTAAAATTATAATAATAAATAAATATTTATTATAATAATAAATATTTTTCCTAATAATATTCTGGTCAGAATCTGTTCAGGAAACCTTATTCAGGATACGTTCAGGTTTCCTGTTCCTTTCCTGAACAGGAAAACTGAATAAAAAAAATTAAATTATTTGATATATTTTTCCTGATAATATCCTGGTCAGAATCTGTTCAGGAAACCTTATTCAGGATACGTCAAGGTTTCCTGTTCTTTTCCTGAACAGGATTGGATAAGGTTACCTGACTTAAGGAAATCGTAAGGTGTCCTGACCAGGTTCGGGTCAGGAATGAGTCAGGTTCCCTGAATAAGGAATCCTGATCCGTTTCTGATCAGGGTTTGAGGTCAAATAGGGCATCCTGAAAATTTTTCCACTCGGGATGTACATTGAAGAACGTACGTTGAAAGAAATTTTCATTTATTTTTATATTTTTTTCACAAATAAATTCCATTGGGTTGATCTCATTTCTGTGAAAATCCATTGGGTTTCTATCTCAATGTGAGAAAAGAATAATAAAGACGAGAAGGAGCACATTTGTCCGAGATTTTACTGAATTTAATTCTGCGAAAAGATCCCAATACTCCAAGCTAACTTTATGGTCAAGTTTATTTTTATATATATATTTCTTTCTTTTTATTATTATTTTTTTTACTATCTGATTCTCTCCAATACATTCAAAACATATAAATGGGATCATCTGGTTTACATTTGTCTATGGATTCATTGGATATTTATTACAAAACTTTTTCAATGGTACAAGTTGTTTGAATAGACATTCGAGTATATTACAAAGTCTTTTGTAAAAGGTTTATAATTTTTAATCTGTTTGTTAAAACTTGCTTTTTATTATTATTATTAATTCTATTTGTATATTTTTTTTGTTAATATTCAGAGTTTGAATTGGCTAAACACAAAAACCTTTATTTCACTACTGTGTGCTGAGAGACTAATTGGATTTGGTCTATATAATTTACTTAATTTTGTGACAATTTGACAAAACAAGTCACGATAAAAACACATATCTAAAATTAACAAAAAATAAATAAATAATAATAAAATATATTTATCAGTTAAATTATATATGTGTTGTTGAATATTTGCAAATATATTTATTATGATATTTTGTCGATTGAATTTATTGATAAATTACAAGTAAATGTTAACATAAAATTATTGGTTAATGTAACCAAATATATTTGTAATGTATAATAGTCTCTGATCGATCTTCATCCAAGTCAAGATATATATTTAATGATTTTGTGGTTGGCTTATATCGCGCTCAGTCAATCAATCAACTTTATTCAACTTTTATATACAAATTTTTTATACAAATATTTTATTTTTAAATATTATATTCTATAAATAAATTTTAATGGATATGGAAAATTACTAGTGATTCTCGATACATATCTAAAAAAATTGCAGTATCAAAATTGATCTTTTTCATTGATATTTATTTTAAATGCAATGACATAATGAATAATCTAAATAAAAGTTGAATCTTTTTCAAATCAATAATAAAGTATAATAATATTTTTTAGTTCATCGAGTGAGCTGATGGTTAAGTCAGCAAGAGCCATGCCTACGGTGCTTGTGGTCTCGAGTTCAAATACTACAACTAAGTCACATAAGATTTCTCGATCTAGTTCGACGTTGTTCGTTGTTGTTTAGAGCAAATATAATCTAGCATAGAACATGTGAACTACGTACTTGTTCTACGCCAGGATATATCTGCTTCAAACACCTTTGTTTATCTTTTTGGAAAAAAAAATACCTAATGTAAAATTTATTCATACTTTAACAGTAATCATTCAATATAATTTTATATACTGCTAAAAGTTTTTTGTATTTTTTAAATAAAAATATCATAAATAAATATGATATCTATCCCTCTCTCAAAATTATCGATGACAACTATTCTTTTTCTAATAGGAAAATTTTTATACAAATATTATATTTTATTTTTAATCATATTATTCTATAAATAAATTTTAATGCATATGGAAAATTACTAGTAATTCTCAATACATGATTCATATAATTATCTACAAAAATTGCAGTATCACAATTGATCTTTGTCATTGATATTATTTTAAGTAAAAATATATACATAAAAATTAAAAAATAACAACAAAAGAAAAATAATAAAATTCATTTAAAAATAATTTAAGAAGCCAAAAAAAAAAATTATCAATTAAAGTTATCATCTAAATAATTAGATGACATGTTCAAAATATTTTTAACTTTTCAAAAATTTATCTAAAAAAATATATATTAAATTTAAACATATTATATACGTATTTTGAATGTAAACGAGTAAATTAATTTGGCGTGCAGACGAAAAGTTTCGTGTGCACAAAAAAAAAATGAAAAAAAAAAATAGATGCAAAGGCCCCCACTGGATATAAATAAAATGCGATTCAAGGGTTTCTGAATACGTGTGTTCTATGGTGATTAACATATCTTAATTGCAGGTGTTTATCCCAACGATCGTTTCGTCCTTATACCCTTTCGAAACCGATCGCCGGTACATTCCATTGGTCGTACTTTTTTTATTTTTTATTTTCACCATCTTCTTTTCATCCTTTTTTTTAGCTTTTTTTTTTTTCATTTTATTTACTTGTTTATTTAAGTTTCTGGTGTCCTCTTCCATCTCTCTATATAGTCAAAGCGTTATTTTATATATTTTTTTTTTTTTTTTCTTTTTCAAATTTATAACTCCAGCAAAAGGCAAGTGGAGTAAGGCGCCCACGGGCAAAGAAGCTGGAGCCTCCGATAATTGCCCGTACCCTTTTCTCTTCACTTTCAGTATCATCCACATTTTATTTTTTATTTTTTTTTTCTTTGTCTTATAACCATCAGCCAATCTTTTTTAAATCTTTTACTTTATTTTTGTTCTTCTTCTTCACAAAGGAGGGAGCCCTCATTACGCCAACTTGTCACAGATATTTTTATATATATCATGGTGTGTATATTTGCTGGATATACACACTGAGGTCCAAGAAGGAGGACTGACTCCTTCTTCTTCTTCTTCTTCTTTTTCTTCTTTTACTCCTTGGGGCCACCGGGAATTCTCTCCGTGTGTATGTGGTAGTAGCTGAAGAAAAAAAAAAAACGAGAAATTGTTTATTTATTTTTGCAAGTAAAAATTTATAAAAATAATAAAAAATGAGAGTGGAATTGTTAAGTGGAGGGTAAGAAATAAACGAGACAAACAAGAACTTGAGAGTGTATGTATGTTGGGTTGACCTCACTGGTGCAGTTTGCTTTTCTACCTCGACATTGTACCTACCTCATTCAGCCTTGGCTTTCACTCGATGTCTCAATATACCACACTACAGCTAACAAATGTTTACATATTATACATTTAACAAACTAAAAATTATACTTTTTAGATTCTAATAAATACTATATTTATATTAAAATTTATTATTTGAATTATAATTAAATTTATAAATTATCAAAAAAATATTTATTTTTAAACGTAATAATTTCTATAAATTATTAATAAATATTTTATAGATATATTTATTCATCAACTGTTGTATTTATAAAATGTGAATAAAATACATTTTATTTTTATCAAAAAAAAAAAAAANAAAAAAAAAAAAAATACATATATATTATCAAAGTGGATATGTGTTGCTCTATTGATCCTCGATAATCGAGCAAATATTTATATTTAAAATAAATGATAAAAAATATATATGTAAAAAAAAAAATATATATATAAATCGGCAGCTTATTCTGGTTATTATTTATGGATCTATAAGTTTAATACTTTTATGATATTTAAAAAATAAATAATTGAAAATTCAACGCATACACAACGAGTTTATCAAACACACATATATATTTTATTTCCTGAGGTGAAAAATCGTATAGATTATTAAACGAGCTGGAATATAATCCATGCATTGATTTTAATTTTTCAATATAATTTTTTTTTAGTTAGTTATATACTATTTAATTTTATTTTAGTTGTTTAACTGGTATATATATATATTTATTGAGTGTGTGTGTGCATGTGTGTATCGACATCATCGTTATCATATACTGTGGCCCCGCAGGATCACTTGAATATTGCAACGGCTTGGATATATCGACAGGCGTGGCGTGTTGGCGATAATATAAAATCGCCAGGGCATATAATCATGCGATGTCCATATATACATGGACGCATTTGAGTTCATCTTTTTCAACAACATATATATATATATATTAATGCCAGTATTTCCAAGACTCGAGTAAATGTTAAAACTTAAACTCCACCCAAGATGAAGAAAAACAAAAAAAAAATCATCAAAAAATCAAGAATAAAAAAATTTAAATAAATAAATAAAAGAAATAATAATAAAAAATTTATATAATAATAAAAGGTAAGACCCTGTTTTTCAGTGTAACGTGTTGCTTATTATGAGAAGCCTGGAGAGTCACCAGTCTCTGCAGAAGGTGAATCCCGCGGCGAATTGATTCTTTATATATATTATATACAAAAAAAAAAAAAAAATAAAAAGACACGAATATATACCTTAAGTTTATATGATCATTTCAACTATACACACTTGTGTTGGTTTTTTAAAATTTATTTTAACCCACGTGAATGATGCAAATGACCGCAAGTCGATCGAAACTTGCAACGTGTCAGTAAAAAAATAAAATAAAAAAAGAAAGAAATGAATAAAAATGTTGTTAAAAAGATAGTGAAAATGTTGTTCTCAATTTTATATATATATATATCTTTTTAAACAACTGGCACATGTTTGATGCCAGTTCCAATATTCAGGTATATAAAAAATACAGTATTGGCATTAGTGATTGTGTTTCGAGCCTATCGAAAGATTTAAAATAGCTATTATCACAAACGCGCCACTTTTTCTTATTTATTTTTTTTTTTCCTCAATCTTGTTTATTTATATTTTTATATATATATATTTATTCTCGCTTTGGTTTTATTTTTTTTATGTTGTGGTTATGCATATACACACTCGTGATGAAAGCTATATATACACGTATCGATCTCTGATACGCCGACGGCAATCGGCCAGTGTTGATCGTTATCGGAATTGAAATCAGTAATTTTTTTCATTTTTTTTTTTTTTNTTTTTTTTTTTTTTTTTATTAATACTTTTATATATATTTTTCAGTTAAAAAAAAATATTAAAATATTATTATTATTATATCATTGCGAAGTATATATTTTTATTTTTTAATTTCCAATTACTCATTCAGCTTTTTTTTCAATTTTTATTGAGGCTTGTTTTTTTTTTCCTCTAAAATCATCAGTATGCCATTGTTTATTTTGTTACAAACGTGAGAAGGGTAACACACGTTGACCCTGGTATTTGATTACATTTCACTGTGCAATCATAACAGCGTAACCATTAGAATGTTAAATGAATATTCATAAATGTATATATACATAAAATTATATTTATAAAATGACCTCGTGTGCACTGTCTCGTTTTACATCTATGTCAATTCAACCATTTACCAAATTTAACTGTTTTTTTTTTTGTTATTAATAATATATTTCAACAACATGTATATAGTCACATTGTTATGATATTATTATTATTTTTCATTCATAAATAATGACACAACCAATAAATCAGTATTAAAATTAACATATTCAATTTTATTAAATAGTCAACAAAATTAATAAATAATTTATCAAGCTTTTTTTTTTTTTTAAACAAGCGGTGATATTGATTTGTTTATTTGAAAAAGAAAAATAATAAAATAAACAATCAGAGATTTATTTTATATACAAGTTTTAATTATTTATATTTATTTTTTTTTATGGTCTTTTGTTTTTGCTAAATTGATTACACATCTAGTTCGAAGAAATCATTAAAAATATTATTGTTTAAATTATGTCAGACTTGCAGGATTTAGAGTTTATTTATTATTTGATTATTAAAATTCTTTTGAAAAAGATTTATATAAAAATATATATATTTATCTATAATATGGACACAAAAATATCAAGATAAATATATAGAATTTTTTTATTTCATCGTTTAAATTGTATTCAGAATAATCAGGGGACATTTTGCCGATCGTCTTTGAAATGTTCAACGACAAGAATATAGATAAAATATGTTAAGTTTTACACAGCATGGGATTTTGCGACATTAAAATGGCAAAAAAAAAAAAAAACGAAAAAAAATAAAAAAAGGACNAAAAAAAAAAAAAAAAATTAAAAAAAGGGGAGCAGAGAGCCGCGTTTGCTGGAGCGATCTGAAGCCTCGCTTGGCTTAATTGCCTCTATCCATCATTACCCCCACTGGGTTAAAACTTGGAGGTAAAAGAGACCAAGATACTTCTTCATGGATTGCAAAATTTTATATTGCCATTCGTGTGTGTGTTTTTTTAAAAAAACTATACACATGAAAAAATTTAAATTAACAAATAAAAATCAACAAAATCCATCAACTAATATTTTTTTTTTAAAATATGAATCATTGTTTTAACAATTTTAATTTTAATTTCCAATTTAAAATACTATTTTTAAAATTAAATAAAAATATTTCCTTTAAAGGAAAATAGCTAATATTATTTGTCATATTTTAATTTATTTTTTCAGTTTTTTAAAGGTGCTTATAAGCTGAAACTGGTGATGACCATGATGAGTCAAAAAATAAATCAATATCGATGTGATGTGTTTCATGCTGATGATAATTTCCAATATACATTTATTTTAATTTGTTTAAAATAATTAAATATACATAATGAATATAAAATTAAAACTCGTAAAGTACAAGATTGATTGTTGTGTCCAAGTTACTCAAGGTAAAAAGATATATAACGTCGCGTGACCAGTTGTAAATACAAGGACAAAGTTTTCTTTGTGCCCGTGAAAATTTTCATTAGATTCTTTTTTTTTATTTTTCTCTCTCAATGCGATCACGAGATCTCGAGTAGTATATATATTTTTCCAATGTGCCAGAGGAGAAGAATATTTATTTTTATTTTTTTTTTCCATTTGATGATTAAGTAAATGCAAAAATAGTGTACTTAACAAACCAAGTGCATATATACACTCGATGCATTTTGAGTCAGAAGAGTCGCTAATTAGACAGTGAATCGAGCATGCGAACGCACTATCTCCAAAGATCGTATATATATATTTATATATTAATGTGTGTAAGTTGAATCCGTGCGAAAGACTTGGCTTTAACGGTAAATAGTTTTCCATCATGCATATATTTTTTTTTTATTTATTTTTTTTCATTATTAATATTTTTCTCTTTTATTTCAACGTCAAGCTTCTTCCTCTTTGGCTTTTTTATTTTTTTTTATTCAAGTGCCAAGTTTACAAACTAGTTCGTTGAGTCAGTTATTATTTGTTCTTATTAAAACAGCATTTTTTTTTAAATTTATTTATATTTTTTTCTTATCGAGAGAAAATTCCAAGCACGAGCTGTAAACGAGGAAATCGTTTTCATTTAAAAATATATACACGGAGAAAAGTTGCCTGATGGGATATTAAAATATAAAATAAATAAAAAATAAAAAAAACTTTATATTGATATATATATTTTATATATAAATTCTATATATATATATTTATAATTTTATGTTTATTAATATTATATTTAAAACATTATGATATATTGCGTCCGGTTAAGTCGTTTACAATTTTACTCGTGTCATTATAAGTGTTGTAAAAAAAATTTATTAATAATTTTTTTTAATACTATCGTCTCTCCGATATTCGATATATAAATGCATTAAAGTTTTACGAGTTATATGCGAGGTGGTCGAGACTTCAGGGCTCCTCTATTTGTTAATTTTCTAGTAAAATTTACCACAAGGATTTTTTATTTTTTTTTTTTTTGTTTTTTCATTGCGTTATATGGCTGGCACTTTAATGAACGTCACCTGAGCATGGTGTCCACTGTTATATACTGTAACATATTACACTTGTATATATGTGTAAAATATATATGGGGTTGTGTATACATCAACGTGTTGTATTTCACTCGGGGACTACCCTTTAACCTCAAGTATTGCCACACACTATACCCTTCCAATTTCGATATGCGAAACGTCATCTCGTTATACATATTATAAACCTACATGAGGTGATACAATTAAATTTAATCATGTTATTAATTATTATAATGTGTGTTTTCATGTTTTAAAATTTGTAAATATTAATTATAACAAATTATATTTTATACAAATTGAATTTTACCTTTTATTTTTTATAGATTTTTATGCTTGTATATTTTTATTTTATTATATAGAAAATATTTATTAATATATTTATAATAGTTAAATTATTTATAAATGTTGACAATTAAATTTGATAATTATTAGTAGTTAAATTTAAAATAATCAACAGTAATTAAAATGTATTTATAATTTAATAAAAAAAAATAAAAAAAGAAAAATTACTGTCAATTAATCAATTGATAAAATGATATTAAATAATCTTAAAATAATTATATCTATTTTTTATTTTAAAAATACAATTTTATATTATCAAATTTTAATGATTTCTTGGAAGAAAAAAAAAAAAAAGTAATAATTAAATTATCTTTTAAAAATAACAAATAAAAAAATAAGTTAATTTTAAATTTTTCGATTATATATTTTGCAGAAAATTACATGGACCTATAAAATTTTTAATATCGTTAAAATTATAATTGCTCCATAAACCCAGTTAAAATGAAAATTATAATACAAATATAATATTTATAAATAACTACCCTGACATTATCAAGGGATGCCTATAAAAAAAAAAAAAAAAAAAAAAACAATATACACAAAGTGCATCTAAAAAAGTAAATACGAAAAAATTTCATCCATCAAAAATGTTAACCATTAAAATAATTAAAACTGCATAATAAATTCAAAAAGATATTTTTAATTTTATATTTATCAACTAATTAATTGAAATATTTTTTTATAGATTTATTATCTTGCATAGAAAAATGATTATTCAAATAAAAAACATGAAATTTTATGCATCAGCAAATTTATATATATTTGAAAATATTCACACACAATGAATCAAGCTTGCTAGTACATATATATATTTAATGCCAACACATGGGTGAAAAGTAGAGAAGCTTTACCAACAGGCCAAGGTGGCACACGTTAAAATATTTTCCTTAGCTTCTTGGCAATATATTTATATACATATTGCACAAAGTTATCCCAATTTACAGTGTATGCAAGCATTGCGGGTAAAAGGGTGTGTCCACGCCGGCCAAGTGAACTCAAGCGTTGTGAGTCTGCAACAAATACACACACACACACATACAAATTCATCTTATATATTTTATACTGCACTTTTATGTATATATATATCATCATAAAATAATATACATATATACATGTATACAGTTGGAACTATATATTAATATATATCTACATAACAATTATTCGTACATCAAATTCAAATACATGTTTGTGTGTATGTGTGTATTTGCAGTGCATGTACACCCCCCACGAAAAATATATATTCTGGATATACGTTAATCCGAATGGCGTATATCCAGTATATAACATTTTTCAATTTATTTAAATATATTGTTTGAAATAATTAATAATCAACAATAATTAATTAGATAAGAATACAAAAAGCTGTTGATATACTACTATTCTGTTATCCTGTTCAGAACATTGACATTTTATTTTTTCTTGAGAGCAAGTGACAATGATCCTAATTATCTACATCGAGGAGCTATTCATTGGTGTAGTCATGCTGTCATTTTGAATGTAGTTATGCTGAAGTAGCATGTAGTTGAAGTGTAGTCACGATTAGTTATGTAGTATTTGTAATTTTTTCACTACAACTTTTGTAATAATTTCATGTAGTCTCTGTTGAAAATATTTTTCGAAATTTCTCCGCGATTACTCCGAATTTTTTCCACGTTGACCTATGCGGAGAAATAAGAAGAGAACTTTTTTTGGCTCGGAAAAATTACTGTGAACTTTTTCCGAACTTTCTTCGAAAAATACTAACGAAGAGAAATGTGAAAAGAAATATTTTAATTTATATATAAATTATAATTCTTAAAATTTATTTTCCATTGTCAATTAATGATTATTCTATTTTTTTTTTTTGATCATTCATCAATCAATCAATCAATGACTTTTGTGTGTACACAAATATAAAGAAAAAAAAAAAAAAACTATGTATATAATTTAGAAACTTGAAAAATAAATTAATTTAAATTTATAATTTTTTTTTAAATATATTTTTGGAACATTGTGTTGGTATTTTTATTTTTCGTTTAAACTTTAACTGGGTAGTCCATTCGTCACGTTCGATTCTCAGTGGACTAATGTATCCTCGTTATTTGCACGTGATTTTTTTATATAATTTAATTTAAAAAGTGACTTTGTTTATAACGAGTAATATTGTTCAGTGAACTTTGAGCTTAAAGCCTCAATGACAATATTCTCTGCTTTGGAAATGTTTTGAAACTCAACCAACCACTTTGGCTTCCGCTTGAGTTTCTCTATCTTCCTACTTTTACATTTGGATAAATGCAAACTGCTAAAAGTTGTCAGAAACAACTGTGATTCGCTCTGATAGTCATTGTTAAAATTCGATTAACATTTGCTTCTCTGAATGTTGGCTCGTGTGTTGAATTTAATTTTTTTTTTTTTATTTTCATTTATATAATACATTGTATTTAATTGTCTCTAAAAAATTATCAAGTACACGTATTTCTTTGTGATAAATGTCATTAAATCTATATTGATTGTTTATTCAATCAAAAAAAAAATAAATAAAAATTCGTGAATTAATTTTTTAGGAGGAATATGCGCGCATTGTTTCGCGTTCGTTATGGACTTTTTGGTACACGCACATTTGTTTTGTCTTCATGAAGATTGAAGTTGAGAATTAAAAGTTTAAAGACAAAACCGAAATGTCCTTCTGTTTGACGAGTCGCCTGGTAAAACATTATGTCCATTTTTTATCAGTTCTTGACAACCAAGATTGATGCACAAGCCAAGAGACGCAACAGAAATTTCAAGCTCCCAAAAAAATTAAATAAAATATAAATAAAATCAACTCAACTTTGTTTTTTTTTTTTCCTCCAACTTTTGTCCTGGCACTTGGCAGGGTTAGCTAAAAAAAAAAACCCACAGACAAATATGTGATCGAGAAAAGAAATATTCAAGTTACAAAATTAACGTACATATCACTGGATTTAATTTATCTTATTTTTATTTATTTATTTCAAATTGATTTTGTTTTTTTTTTCGTTTCGTTTATGTTCAAGTATATACTTTGCTAATTTTTTTTTTTTGTCAATTAAGTAGAAAATATATATTGAATTATTTAATAATAAATTTAACAAATTGTCATTTTAGAATTTATTGTTAATTTTATTGTTTGATATTTTTTTTATTTTTAAATGTCAAACAAAATTTGTAAGTCGAGTTGTCCAAATCAGGTAATTCATGCCACAAATTTATCTCATTTTTTACAATAAATTGTATTTTTTCATTTTTTTTTTTTTGTTATTATTTACTGCTTTTTACTTCAATTGATACAAATGAAGTAAAATTCTTATGCAAACTTTATACACCATCAAGATGTAGAGAGAGAGTGAGACGTGTATTTTTCTTTTTCTATTTCAAACAAGTTACTGGGTGTTTAAGAAGTTTTCGTTCAATGAAATAGAGCGTAAATCTCAGCATACTGCCACCCCTTTCATATACTTTTCCTTTTTATTGCTCCTTTTATATCCTTTGCACTGTCGCTATAGAAAAAAAAAAAAATAAAACACCCAAGGGTTGTCCTTTTTTTTTAACCAATTTTTCTTCGCACTTTTCATACCAGATAGCTCCAGTCTTGTCAGTAATTTGCTAAACTTCCTAAATACACCCCAAAAAACATATAATATATAAAAAAAAAATTAAGACATTTTAAAAAACAATTTATAAATATTTAAAAAATAATATTATTATTTTATAAAATTAATTTTTCTTTTTGCAAAAAAAGTTATAAATTAATGTTGTAAAAAATTTCTTTAAATGTTAATGTTACTGCTTAAAGAATAAAGAAAAAAAATTAAATTAATAAACATAAATGATATGAAAAAAAAAAAAAATTACGTTAATAAATTCTGAATGTACACACAAATGAGTGTATAAGAAAGTTTCGCCACGATGTCCATGTTGTATAATTACTTTACTCTTTCTACCCTCCTCGACACCACACACCCTAATTTTATTATTATTATTTTTTTTTAGCTCTATCTTTAAAATGATAGTACACAAAACAAGAATAAATGCAAAACGCACGACTGACACGCTCTAAATATATACACACATACTTAATCAATGTCTTGTTATCAGTAATTGTAATTTTCCGTTCTCACGAATACTTGTATATATGTCTCTATCAAAAAAAAAAAAAAATCAAAACGACAAAATTAAAAATAAAAACTCATTATAAAATTTCCTTTCAAACATCAAGTATCTTGTTTGTAAATTTTTTTTTCTTCCAAAAAACTTTATATCTTTATATAAAGTATATAGTAAAATAAAATAATAATAAAAACTTTTTGAAACTTTTAATTTGATCGACAAATCGCTGATATTTTCAATAGTCTCTTGAGAATATAATATATGTACTTTTGTAAGAATAATCAAGTAAAAACGAGCACATTAGACATAAAATTTTCTGTCTAGTTTAATATCGATGGTGAATGTTTAAATGAGTATAGATCAAAATGAGTACCCAAGAAATTTACCTCACACACAAGCAAAAATAAAAATATATATATATTGATTTATTGATGAAAAATATATTGGTGAACTACTCGATGCAATCCAGCACTCAAATGCTACTCCTATATAATTTCGCATATATGCATCATGCACCCTCAATGCCCCTTATTCCTTGGATGATTATAAATACACCTATATCTATATACAATATTACGTTTAATGCATATATAAAACATCTTTTCGACATCGAAATTATTCTCGTCGGCTTACTATCCCACTATCAAAGCGCATAATGACAGTTAATTGACCGTCAATCTCTCTCTCGAGCTTGAAAATCAAGTATGCCTTGGGATTTCGTTGTAAATGCCGCTCTCGTTGAATTTAATTTTACAACAATTTTATTATTTTTTTTTAATATTTTAATCGTAATTTCATTATTTTTTTTTTCTTTTCATTATTACTCATGGAGAAAGAGTATTATTAGAACACTATGAAATTATTTTTAGTGTAAAAAAAATATATTTATATATACAACAGTAATAATAATTTTTATATTTTTTTTTTTAATTAAACTCATTAAAAATATTACAAAAATAATAATAAATCAATTTTTGATTTAACCCAATTATTAAATAGT
This sequence comes from Aphidius ervi, assembly GCA_015776835.1. Taxonomy (NCBI): domain Eukaryota; kingdom Metazoa; phylum Arthropoda; class Insecta; order Hymenoptera; family Braconidae; genus Aphidius; species Aphidius ervi. The sequence goes on along the minus strand of MKYW01000030.1, from coordinate 189,769 downwards.
CATAAAAATAAATTAATACAATTTTTTTTTTATTTTTAAATATATGATAATTTATATGAAAAAAAAAAATTATCAATTTATATTTTTTTTTTTTGCAAACTCATGAAAATAAATAATTGTATTTAAGATATATATCTGAGTTAATATAAAAATTAACAAACTATACATAATATTATTTCCCACATAATGCATAAATATAAATTTATAATTTTTTTTTTTATTTTTAATAACAGCGTATAACATTTGAAAACCCTCGTGTTAAATTTGTTGATCATCCAAGCATACACAAAAAAAAAAAACAAACAAGAGATGATTTTATTTATGAATTTTTTTACGATTGTTGTGTGTTATAATCAGTTGTGAACGTGGCCACGATATTTAAGCGGCAATATCTAGCTAACTCGACATTTTGAAAGCTCATAAATTTAAAATGTATATACATAGACTGACGCGAATTACTACTCACCCTTTATCACTTTTACCTCAAACTGCAAAATATAATGTTGATGTATTTTACATATATGTAGCTCAACAAGGGATGAAAACAATAGGGTGATGCTTTGCCGGTGGGACACCACACACATTTTCATCATCCCTAAAATATTTTTCTCTCTCTCTATATACTTGTTAATATATATTACTTGTTTGTTTATATAAACACACCTTTATTATTTATACTGTTGTTGTTGCTATTATATACTTCAAGTGTATATTTATATATAAAAAAAATTTAAATAAAAATAAATAATTTAATGTCACACGTATGTGCTAAATGAAACAACAATTTTATCGCAGTTAATGTCTATTTATTTATTTATTTATATAAAAATACAATTTTATATGTGAATATATATATTTTTGCAAAATTCACAGTGTGTGGTTTTTTTAGTTGTTTATTATTTTATATACATTATGGAGTTTCGTTACGGCACATCAACTTTTAAACTTGTCACGGCACATTGCTTTGTATATAAAAATAAAAATATAATAATGATTAAATAAATGAGTGTCGTTGAAATTAAGAGAGAACATAATATTTCTCAATTTAATGATCAATCTTGTATACCACATATAATACGACTTTTTTTTTTATATAAAGAAATAATGACATTTATTGATTGATTAAAAAAATAATATAAAAATCACATGTTATTAAAATGAGAAAAAAAAAAATCTTTAAATAAATGTCGATAGAATTTAAAAATGGAAAGTTTTTGAGGGTCAGTTTGTTATGGAATTTAAACCGGATCAAAGAGTTAATATATATTTATAAACAAGAGAGACATAAAATCAACAAATTGAGTAGGTTTTATTATTTTTATTATTATAATATTTTTTTTGTGAACATTGTATAAGTTTATTTTGTATAATTTACAATGAACATTATATGAAGTATACTTTCACTGTTCCAATTCGTTCCTCGAGGCTATTAACAGGCCACAATTATGATACACACAGTGGCTACATATATATACACAACAACAAATAGTGTACAAATCGAGAATAAGTAATATACAAATTATTTTCAAGTCAAGTATATTAAATATGTATATAGAGAGTAAAGATCATTTCTCATATAAATATATTTTAAAAAATATTTAAAAATAATGACATGTACTCTAGATTATTTCGAGAAAATAAAATTAAATAAAAGCAACAAATGAGATTGAAAATAAAAAAATTATAAATTGCTTTAAATATATTATATTTAGTTTGTTTTTTAAATTTTTTTTTCACAAAGTTTATTGACAAGATAAAAAAAAAAAAAAAAGAAACAAATTACTTGGCTTTGATGTGAATTTAACAAATTACAGTAACAAATTATTAAAAATAATTTTTTAAAATTTATAACAACCTGTCAATTGATTGATTGAAAATAACGAAAATTTTTTAAAAAAAAGTTAAGTATGTTCATTGATTCAGTGAAGATTAAGAGGATACTGATGGTCTTGACTAAATTACTTTATGAATAATCATGAGTTTATATATTTACTGGCTAAATTAAATGCATCCTTATGTATATTTAAATATTTATTCATGTAATCGATGGCTACCTGTCTGTCGAGCATCACCAAAAAGCAAGAGTAAACTAATTAATTTTTTTAAAAATTGAAAAAAAAAAAAAAGTACTTAAAGCAAAAAAAAAAAAAAATTGAAATATGATGATTTTTTTTTTGTTCGGTGATTGTTTATAATTTATCAAAGTTTCAAGTGTCTTTGACCTGTGCCCAGTCTCATTTAATATAATAATTTTTTATTAATAAAAAAATTAAAAAAAAAATGAGAATTTATTTGAAAATAATTCAAGAGCAAAAACAAATTGAAAAAATCATCAAAATGAGTGACATTTATTGACTTTTAAATTAAACTTACAAAGGGTGTTTTTTAAATTTAAAAATAAAAATAATAAAAAGAGAGAGAGAGAGTATACATCAGTTGGCTTGAGTTAAAACTCATTCAAACTATATTCAGATAGGAAAACACACGTTGGGTGTTGCAATGGGGCGGAGAATTTTAGGTGTCTGCTTTTGAAAGGACCGACCTATATATATATATTTTTCCTTGTCATCCCTCTTTTATATATTTATTTTTTGTTTCTCTCTTACATATATACATTATACATGTACTTTTGAGGAAGGAAGAAATGAATTCTAAATTCACCCAGATACATTTTGACACCTGACAAGCACCGTGAGCGTTTAACGAGTTTTTCCCCCTTTTTTAACTTGCCAGTTGAGCAGTTTTTGTCTCTTTTTAACTCATATTTTTAAAACAAAAATTATTTCTCTCCTCATACATGTCTATCAAATTTAAATATTTATATATTTCGTTGTTTTTTTATCTTTTTTGCATTTTATTGCCACCAAAAAATATATTATTCAATAAATAGTTTTTGCAATTATTTTCTTTTTTTTTTTTTTTAATTTAAATTTTGCTATATTATTTTACCTGTAAATTTTTTATAAATAAAATAAGTACTACTTATTACAAGTTTATTTTTTTATCAAGTCAAGTTTATAATTGCTCTTGCGTATTTCCTTGTTAGTTTTTTTTATCTACTTTGCAGATGTCTACGTTTATTATTATAGTCCCCTTTTTTTTTAAATTTTTTTTTTTATTTTAACAACATTATTTATTAATTTAATGTTTCATTTTTTTTTTTTTTGTCGTGATGGATGAAATAATTCCAGGTGCAATTGGCGAGTGTGGATAATGAAATATATTCATACTCTTTGTGAAAGTAACAGTCAAATCGACATCCTGTATTTGTACATGTTGATCATGTTTGATGATAATCATTATGGCATTTTTCAATGACGACGGTGTTAAACTTTTTTTATTTTTCCGGAAATGTATATACATGTCTTAAAAAATCTCACTACTTTGTCCTCATTACATTTTCTATACCGCAAATATATTATATTATTTTTTCAAATTTTTTTTTGTTTGAAACTTTTCATTATTGCTTTTTAAATGTTAATTTTTTTATATAACTCGTATCCTGATTTTCCCACGTATATTGAAATATATAAAAAAAAAAAACATACTGCCTTCCTATTTTATATACATATAAAATATACTTGAAAATTCAAATAAAAATATATAATATATACTCATTGAATATATGCAAAAAAAAGAACTTTGAATGGTAGAAAAACACACTGTGTGTTCATGAATGAAATGAAAAATTATAAAATGTTTAATACAACAGTAAAACAAATGCTACAATTTTTACTGCTATTAAATTTTCAAAATAAAACACTCAAGTATTCCATTTTGGAAACTTGATAACAGTAGAAATTGTAACGATTGATTTTAAATTGCCAAATGCTTCTACTCAGGTATATGTAAAAGATATCAATTAGATAGTACTAATTGTTCTCTCATATAAATTACAATATCATACATAATTTGACTTCAAAAAATAATGGTATACTTAACGTGAAATCAATATGAGAGGTCCTCAATAAAATATATTTGTCGTAAAAAAGTTATAAATCGAATCTTCAGACTGTATATTTATTATTTTACTTTGACAACAGCTGATGGATATATTATTGATTAATACTATTTTTATTTTCTTGAAAACGACATTTATTATATTCTTTGACTAAATTTTTTACTCAAAGAGCTATTAATTAGTGTAGTCATGGTGTAGTAACATGTAGTAAAGGTGTAGTTACGTTTAGTTATAAAGTATTTGTATAGTCTCTGAAAAAAATCTTTTTCTGAAATTCACCGTGATTACTTCGAATTTCTCTCATGTTTACCCATGCGGAGAAATTAGGAGAGAATTTTTTTTTGGCATCGAAAAATTACCTTGGATTTTTTTCATATACTTTCTCCGAAAAATACTACGGTAGAAAAATGTGAAACGAAATATTTTCAACTCGGAGAAATTTTTCCAAAAATTTCCATCATTATTTTTATGATATTTTCATTAAAAAAAAAAAGAAAAAAGTCTATAAATTTTTATAATTTAAACGGTATTTTAAAAAGTGAAATAAATATTTAAAAAAGCATATATTATTGTGTTGACGCGTGAAAATTGTTGGAAATTTACAAATGCCAAAGTGATGGTGGTTATTACCGGTATTATTATACGCTGCTCTGTTGAACATAATTGATCGACGTGAGCTATTCATGTTTGTTTCGCACGACGAGCCGATTATGTCTCTACAAAACAATGACCACATGATATGATCTATCTATATCCTTTTTGCTCTCATTTTGGCTCATGTATTTTCATCTTTCACCTCAAAATAAATTTACAACCCTTTGAACATGATCCATCTCAATATTAATATAATCCAACATCAACACTCACCACCACCCTAGACTGATTTTTATTCAATGCCCGTGTGTGTAGACGAAATTTATTGAAAAAATTTATTTTATTATTGCAAGGACAGCTCGTCTAAATTCCTCAATTTACCTGTCAATGTTTTTTTTTCATTTCTTCCTTCTTTATCAAGACAAGAATACATAAAAAGAGACTAGTCATCTATTCATGACTTGGCAAATAATTTTTTTTTTTTTTTTCATTCAATGATATATATACATTATTTTATAATAAATGACAAGACTTTAAAGTATAAATTGAAAAATATATTTTAATTTTTTATCATGTACTTGTCATGAGTTCGCAAATATTTCATTAAACCCCAAAAAATTCATATATTGATTTATTATGTAATTTGATAATAATATTAATTTAATTTTTTATTAGTAATTGGAGTAATATTGAAAAATTAATAATATAATATAAATAATATTTGTAAACATAATATTAAAATGAATAAATAAAAAAATAGTAATTACCAGTCGACGTGATGTATGATTTATGAACAACGACTTCGTTAAACGACGCCAATCGAAAGGCATGAAAAATAAATAAAAATAAAAAAAATAACCAATGGATAAATTGAAAGTGTTGCGACATAAGTTGTTGTTGTTATATATGAAGTGAAAAAATAATAAAACGAATAAAAAAATACTTTTAAAATGAAAAAAAAAATAATAAAAATTTAATGATACATGGTGACCGCATTAAATCATTTAGCGTCACAATGCATTCATCTGGCTAAAATAAAAATCGGCTATATATTTTGTGAGAAAAAAAAATGGAGAGAGGGTCTAAAAAGGGTGATTATTTTATGGGGTAGAGAAGAGAAAAAAAAAAAAACAGTGAGTCTCGCTTACCGCAATATTAGTCAATCCCTGAAATAAAATCTCGTTTGAATATAACTCTTCATTTATATTTTCATTTGGGGGAGTGTAAAATTTTGTGCCCGCACTGGTGTTGATTAAAATCCCCCTCTTTTCCTCATAATCTAAACATATACCCCTTATTTATTATTATTATTATGATACTTTACATTTTTTTCTCTTTCAAACTAATCAATAAAAATAATAAAAAATAATAAAATTCCCCTTTTTTTAAATTATATGGACGGAGAAAATTTGGAGGAAGTCACGAACGGCGTGGATAAGGTTTATCGGCGGAAATTCATGCTTAAGACTGCGTGCTTTCNCAATATATATTACAACATTTTTTTTTTTTTAACTTTCTTACCTTTATTTATCACAACACATATACATACATGTTTCTCGAATTTAAATTGCTATTTTGAGAACAATATTTAATGTTAAAAAAATACAAAAATATTTAGACACTGAGAGTACTTTGAATTTGAAATTTTTGTATGTGAATTTTATGGCTAATAAATTGGAATAAACATTCTTGTTGTTGGTGACTTTTTTGTAAATTTATAACTGCAAGTTTGATAGTGAAAATTGCGTGACAATTTGGCGTTAACATTAATTTAAAATTCCATTTAATATTATTTTATTTTAACTGGAGAATTCATTTCAGTTTATTAAATTCTTTTTTTCTTTTTGATTATAGTATTTTTGTCACATATATTTTAATGAAATGATATCATTAATAATTGATTGTAATCATTAAAAAATTTATCAATTTTATTGGTTAGTTTTTTTGTTTGATTTTTTATTTGATTTTATTTTTTTTTGTATTGGTTTTTTTCTTCTTTGTGTGTGATGAGGCCTCTTTGAAAGAGGGGCAGGAGATAACGATCATCATTGGAGTGTATGGGACATTTTGTAACAACCGGAAACCCTGAATGTGCGGGCACAAAATACATATACAGACAGATATACTTTGGCACTAATCCTGTGACAGACTTTTCTGCTATCTATACATATTTTTTTTTTTTTTTTTCGTTTTATTTCTTTTATTCTTTTCTGTCTTTTTCAAATGAAAATAAAAGATTGAATGAGCAAAGAGAAAAAATATAAAAAAATGTGAACTAAAATGTCCTCGTTAAGGATCTCATTTTTTTTTTTTAGACCCAAAATATTTTTTTTTTATTCGTTTTTAAATATCAGATACACGAGAATAAAATTTGGATAATCTTTGAAATATATTTTTTTTATATCCATTTCTAAGAAAATATCTGTTTTACTATTTTTTTCATTTTTCCCCATGTGTTGCTCAAAATAAAACCCTTAATGAATTATTATTTTTTTCTGATTTTATTATTAACAAATACACTCTTTTGATTTTAGAATTTTCAACTCTCAATCATCAACAGCCAGCAGCCTCGAAACTTCGATACGAGGATCAACATTATTTTCTCTTTTATAAAAACCAAAAAAAGGGCAAATGAAGTTTGCAGAAAAAAAACATGAAAAGAAACAAAAATAAAAGCCAGAAGCAATGAATATGAAGGTAGCAAATGTTGATATATGTTTACTACCTTGTCAACTTAGCTTTAATTACATCATGTATACCAACATTCATTTTTTTTCTTTATTACTATTTTTAATATATATTTTTTTTGCCAAAAAAAAAAAAATTCTACACCATGTACACAAGCAGCTTAAATATAAATTTTCAATGCATGTATACTTTTTTCCTCATTAATTTAAAAAAATTTTCAGACATATCAGTATATATTTTTATTTTTATATTTTATTATATTTATCTCGTTAATAATTTTCCTTCATTCATTCATTCGTCGTTTGCTATGTATATAATCAATGATTTTTTTCTTTTATGATTATTTTTATTATCCAAAAAATTGAAATAAAAATTATAAAATATAAATTTATCGATAAAGAGAAAATAAAAAGGTGTGGCTTTATAATGTCAATGTATTTAATATTTTTTTATTTTTAACGGTTATTTTGGATTGGCCGTGTTAAAATGAATCAAGTAAATAACACCTGGGTTAACTTGTATTGTTGGATCATTACGAATTTAATGAAGTGTCAGAAATATGTGAGGTGAGAGAGAGAAAAAAAAAATAGAGTGAGAATTAGAGCTGCACGGAATTGAGGCTTTAATAATAATAAAAAATTAAATATATATATATGTTGAATGTGTTTGTGTAAAACACGCACACATGTATTTATTATAAAAATATATATGAGGATGATTTTTATTTGATTTACGATATTGGGGGTTTCGAAATCGCTCGTTAGTGATATTGTCATTGCTGTGTATAGCATCAGTTGAATCATTTGTCCTCTTCTCTTTTCTCCTCCAACTCTTGACCCTCTTGGCAGCAGTATGGTGCGTTAATGTTGCACGCCACCAAACACAACAGGAGGTCTATGATGACAACGATCGTTGTACATGCGAGTTTATATTATTTTCCCTTCTCTTCGGTCTTCACCTCTTTGCTTGTCAGTTACTTTTATCCTATTTGCAACAAAACAACAATAGAAAATGAAAATAGAACAACAAAAAATTATGGATTATCAGTCATTCTAAAAATTATTCTTCTAAAAAATTAATGCAGCAGTTGAAAAATAATATTAATTAATTTTTGTTGAGTTAGTTTATAAAAGAGTAATTTAATTTCAACAATTTGCATTAAAATTTTTAGTCAATATACTATTGAATAAATAGATTAATAAATAATTCATCTATTTTTTTTTTTTTTGATTTGCATTTCTCTATTGTCAGATGAAATTTTATTAAATAATTTTTGAAAATGGCTTAAATTAGTTTTTGATTAATCAAATTATCAAGATGTATCATTATTGGAAATTAAATTGAAGTCAATTGTCAATTATGATAATATTTAGTTCACATATAAAATATATCATCAGTTTTTATATTTTTAGATTATTTTATAGGTCACACAAATGGCATATGAATATGTAAGAAAAAAAAAAAAAAATATCAATTTATCATAAAAAAAATATGTATATTTATTTTAAAAACAAAAATATATTATTGTGTTTGGTAGAAAATTGAGGAGGCACATGTGATGGGTTAGTTTCCCATTCCTATAAAAATGAACAATATTTTTTTTTTATAGAGTGTGGCTATTTACTAAAAGTCGAAAGAAAAAAAAAATATAAATATAAAAAAAAAGGGGCAGTGAAATAGCCTAATAAAAGCCGCTACATTAAACGAACAAAAAAAAAAAAAAAAAAAAAAAACATATTTNCCGTTCTAATATCAAGAAATAAAAGTACAAGAAATTTCCCGACAAAATCGAAACTCGAAAGAGTCATTTTTATCATAAACCTGCGGCATCAATAAACCGCTTTCGCTAAATATATTTTTATTATTTTATTCCAACGATAATATTTATTTCAAAAATATTATTTTATATTTAATATATATAATATATAATATACCTATTTAAAATTGAGTAAATCTGACATCAGCACGCGAAGCATGAACAGACACTGAAAACTGATAAGCCCATACCCGCACCAATCGAAAGTGATGGATCTCACCTTCTTTCACAACCTCCGCAATGCTAATTTAAAACTAAAAAATAAAAAAAAACTAGATTTAGTCAAAGCAAGGGGGCCCATATTTACGCACTTAAAGATATCACGTGATATCTTTCGACATTCGATCCTCGAAATAATAAAAAAAAAAAGAAAAAGGTTTGAAACAAAAAAATATAAACTACAATCCCAGGATGAACACATTAGCCTTTTACACTTGACAAGGCCCCAGCATGAATTCGTGCGAACTATAGCACGTGTTTGCACGTTACCCTCGTCGAGACAACGACATTGACAACGATGATTTTCGTGAAATGCCGTACCCAGCACCCTTCAATACAACCGGAAGTAAGTGGATCAGACGTAATTTTATTTTCAAAAAAATATATATAGATAGACAGTTGAAATAAAAAATGTCATTTTGATCGACTTAACAAAAGGGTGTGTCAGATTGCACATATTGTGCAAAGCCACAGATGGTGTTATAAATATGTAATTCACAATTGTGTATTAATATCATATCTTAATTCTAACCGCACGTATATGCTAATAGAAAAAAAAAAATAAAATAACATTTTATTTCAGTTCAATAAATGATATAAAAAAAATAAAAATAATATTATAAAATTTTTTAAGTAGGCCATCAAAATAAATTCTCTGAGAAATATTTTTTTTTATTTTTTTTTTTTTCTAAAATGTCATGTGGTTTATATTTTAAAATAGAAAATAGACTAATCCTTAAAAAAAATTAATTATAAAATATATATTTTATATTTTTTATCTCAAATATTTAAGTCATGTAATTTTAATGTTGTTTTTTTTAAGTAGAAAAAACCGGTTTCAGTCAGACGAATTTTATTTTAAAAAATTTCATCAATTAATAATATGCTTCAATTGATGCTCATCATTGAAAAATAGAATTAAAAATCAACTAATTTTCATTATTTATAAAAAATTTATCTGTCAATTGAATGATATTACTAGAAAAATTATATAATTATTAATTAATTAAAAAAAAAATCAGATAAACAATGAAGCAAAGTTTATAAAATGAATATATTTTGTTGTGATTTTAGTTGGATTAATTATCACAATAAATTGTTGAAATAAAAAGTAAGAAACAAATAAAGTAATAATAAAAACAGAGTAATTTAGAGATATCATTTAAAGAGCATATATATGGTCTTTAAATAGTGAACAACGCCTGTGTTGAATAATAAAGCTAGTGAATATACGTCTGTCCAAACTGTCCACTGTGTATACGTCAGTCGTAAAAGTAAAAGCCATGGCTGTTTTGTTGAGTGGTTATAAAGGGCCCCTGAGAAAAAGACCGCCATGTAATTAAGGCGCTTCACGAAGAATTTTACTGTTTGCCTTACCGCCTATATGTGTCACTGTCACGCGAGTTACCCAATGCTACGTTTCTTTTTCTTTTTTGGATCCTGTCTCTTGTATATTCTTGATGCACCACTACTCTCTATCCTTTTCTTTATTCTCATTTTTTTTTATCAGTCTCTTTTATCGATATACCTATATATAAATTCACTACTACCAACAACAACAACATCAACATCAACAACAGTAACAACAACAACAACGACGACAACTAAACCTTTTGCTGCTCTTCACAGTATCATGATTTTTTTGTTTCTCGTATTTTTCTTTTTGAAAGGACAAACCCTTTCTTTACTCTCTGTCTACGAGACTTTGTGGAATTTACCACGTTTATTCGTGGGACGTGAAAACGCAAACGTGAGTCACGATTAAAACAATCCAGGGTTAGACACTTGCCGACGATGGACACTCTGAGTGATATTCCAACTCGTTAATCCCATTAGTGTCACACACAGCATGAAATTAAATTATTATATATATAAAAATATGTGTAATATATATACAAACTATTGAAATATTAATGCTGTAATAATTGGGTAAATATTAAAACAAAAAAAAAAAAAACATGAAATATAAAACAACATATTTATATTGACAATTTAATGAGTATATAGTATATATCTCATTTACACTGACACTCTGACAGCTTGTAAATATTGCAATATAAAAATATTAACAATAAAGCTGTGCTCTCAGCTGTGCTTGTAATATTTATTGAGTAGTTATGCAATTTTTTGTTTTATTTTAAAATACGTGCGAATGAATGATCCTGTGGTGTCACCAATAAAAACAACGCGTTGGGAATGATTAAATGAAATCTTATATATATATTTTTGAGACATCAGGACCGGGTGTGTAGCACGTGCTCTCTTGTCTTTGCTATTTTGAGGACAACAACAAATAGTTTACAAATCGAGAATAAGTAATATACAAATTATTTTCAAGTCAAGTATATTAAATATGTATATAGAGAGTAAAGATTATTTCTCATATAAATATATTTTTAAAAATATTTAAAAATAATGACATGTACTCTAGATTATTTCGAGAAAATAAAATTAAATAAAAGCAACAAATGAGATTGAAAATAAAAAAATTATAAATTGCTTTAAATATATTATATTTAGTTTGTTTTTTAAATTTTTTTTTCACAAAGTTTATTGACAAGATAAAAAAAAAAAAAA
>MKYW01000030.1:152875-172441 GCA_015776835.1 Aphidius ervi | reverse complement strand
GCTGCAGTTGTTTAAAATTTAAATTTAAAAAAAAAAAAAATAAATATTATAATTTGGTGAGTAACATTTAATTGTTTATTTTTTATTTTAAATAATATAATTTATTAATTAATTAATTTGTTTTTTTTATTAATATGTTTCAGTTAATTTACAAATTGGATAATAAAAATTATCAGGGTAATCCATTGTTAATCTCTGATAAGACGATCATCCCGTGATCGTTCTGCACGCCTTCATCCTTCACTTATGTGATAGGGGCTTGTCTTTGCCTTCACGAATAACCTCACGAAAAACAGAAGGCCAAAAACACAAGAGCACAGTACTAATATATAAACGAAAAAACAAAACATGTAAAAAAAAAAAAAAATAAAGACAAAAAAAAGGGTGCTAGAAATATGAAAAAAAAAAAAGAAAAAAAGTTAATAACTTGGTGGAAGTTTTGGAGTCACTGATGGGATCGCGTTATAGACCGCGCACGAACAACCAATATGTCGTCTGTCTAATATACATTCCTCACTATGTTTTAATTTATTTGCCTTCGCAAGTGAACACACAGCTTCTTTGCCAGAATTTTTAACCCTTTTTCGTTTATTTTTTTTTTTTTCAATCGTCTCCCTGGATATTCTCCCTGATGTCTCATCTTTTTTGTCTGCTGCTTTTTTTTTTTTTCGCTTTATTTTGAACGCATCAGTTGTTGAGAAAATCATTTAAACTTTACCAAAGATGAGAACCACCAAAAACTAAGTCGTCAAAAAAAGGGCAAGAAAAAAAAAAACATCATCAGCCCGTTCATCTTTTTGAAGTAGAGAGTAAAAAAAAAGTCAGGAATACTATAAAAATAGAAAAAAAGTAAATAAGTTTAGAAAGGACCAAAGACTATAAAAACAGCTGTGTGATGACAATGTTTATGAAAAATATATTGGATCAAACGATGGAAACATTAAATCACCCTAGAATTGAAAAAAAAGCCCAGCGGCTAGTATTTTTATTTTCTTGTTGGACATTGCTATCTTTTGTCGTTAAAGAAAATTTAAAAAATAATATAAAAAACAGTATGGCATATATATCCGTGAGTGATCGTGCGATCAAGTAAGATTTTCCAACACAAAGAGAGGCGAAGCATGAGTTTCAATGATCAAGAAAACGAAGAAACAGTAAGCTTTCTCATATATATATATATATCTATATAAATTGGAGTAAAAAAAAAAAAAAAAAGACAAAGAGTTTCTACGTGTCGAAAATTTAAAATTATCATCTGTTATACTATACTAACTTGATCTTCTTCGTCTTCACATCACGAAAACTAGCCTAACTGCTTCTTCCGGTAATCGAACCTGCGTTTTATCCAATATACCGTCGACCTTACCTCTCTATCATCATTTTGCGACACGTCCAACAAACTAAACTTAATATATATATATATAATCCAAAACGCCAATGCCATTTCTCACTTTATACATCAAACTCAATATACACTTGTCACGCTATACTTGATTGCTTTATAGTTTATGTTATCAACTCACATTATTATTAAATCCAATAAAAAAACAACAATAATAATAATAAATAAAATAAAAGAAATATAAATGAAATTGGAAACATATATATAAATAAATAAATAAATGTGAGATCAAGATTACACATTGAAGATCATAGTTTATTTTTTATTTTTTTTTTAGGCTTTTAGTTATCGATTCTTAGATGTTATGTTATGGATATGATGTATGATGTATATATACATAACATTCACTTCAATCTTTATTGATGAGCCAAACACTACCGCAATATCATGGGAGACAAGCTGACGTCTCATCGGAATTGCGTGAGTACCATATACATGTACACACACACATACGATCTGATAAGGTCTGATCTAAATGGAAACAGATATATGTGTACTTAATTTATTTATTTATATGTATGTGTGTATAATACATATTGATATGTTTGTGGTAAATTAAAGTGATCACTTTTGTTGAATATGATAAGTGTGTGTGTGTATGGGTGTTCTATTGAAAATGTAGCCACTTAAGTCATATTAAATTTGGGCAATTTAAAAGGCTATTTATTGGTGTAGTCACGATGTCGTATCATGTCCATGGAGAAAATATTTTTCTAAATTTTTCAGCGGTTACTTCAAATGTCTCCGTGATTACCTATATATGTATATATATATTTATGGGTCATTGTTTTCCAACTGTTTATATACATTCGAATGAGTACCTGGTCACATCTGATAGAACATTTCATTATATTTTGTATTCCAAGAATTTATTTTTCTTGAATAATAAAAATAATTATTTTTTCATTTTAAAATAAAGGTAATATATATTGCAGTATATGTGTCCAGCATTAATGAGATTTTTACACGCGACCTTGTTGAGATGCAAAAATTTGAAATAACTGTCAACTAGTTTGTTATGGATAAGACAAATTACTGAGTATAATTTATCTGATTTTTGCACGAAACAAAATTCAATGTATTTTTTTTTTTTTATTATTTTGTATATGGAGAGAAAAATAATTTCATTAATTAGTACAATATATATTAAAAAACAATTAATTTTTTAAATTTAAATTATGAGAAGGTATATAAATTTATTAAATTTTTTTTCATCTTTCTACAATTTTTGATTATTTATTTAATAATTATTTAATTATAATTTTATTAAAAATATTTTAATGAATAGAATATAAATACAAACAAAAATACCTTCTTTATCTAATCTTTCTAATTCATTAAAAATTTGGTCAAAAATTATATCATACTTCGTAGTATTTTTGTCTAATGTTCAGTGACCTTGACTCGAGGCAATAATTCATTGTCATATAATTTAGCATTAAAAAAAGTTATTTTTTCTATTAAATTTGATTGATGATAATTAACATCTCCAACAGCTTTTTCTCTGTCGTCTATAATTTTTTCAGTATCTTCACTATTATCGAATTCCATACAAAAATCATTCATATCTTTAATATTAAAATTTTCAGTCTCTTCTAAAACACTTGAGCTAGTATTTTTCTCAAAACGAAAATTAATACAATGTTTTTTAAACGTATTAAATTGTGTATAAACTCGGTGACAGGTTTCTTCTTGACATTGAAAAGTTTCTTCATTGTCATGTATAATATTTATATGTTTTAAAAGTTTTTCATTATTTTTAAAATACTTTTGGCAAAAAAAGCAAATTACATTTCCAATAATACTCCAGTTACATCAGCTCAATATTAGGTAAATACATACACAATTACTGAAACTAATTTACATTAGTGTTTCAATTATTATCATGTAAAAATTCATTTTAATTAATTTTATTTTTACTGCCAATAAAGAATAATATAAACTTATCTATTTTGTGAAATTTTATAAACTCATTTACCTGAAAGACTTTAGATAGTGACTTTGAAAGTCAAAGATAGTACTATAATATTTCTTATTATTAATTATTTATAATCAACAATTTGATAATTATTAATTATTATTGAAAGCAATTTACTGTACTTTGATAAATAATTCCACAATATTTAGAGTTATAAACATAAAAAAACAATTAAAAGAAAGCAGTATAAATTTTAGTTTGAATTGTAATGACCCACTTAATGCAAAAATGCTATGAGTACTTATTGAAAGAGGCATATTTAATATCTGTTTTCCTGTCAAATATTTATCAATAAATTTAAAAACAATACTTGCTGACATATCTCGTATGAATTAAAAAAAAAAAATTTATAAAAAAAAATTTTCATAATGTGCTATTAAATAGTCCCATTATTTGTGTAGAATCTTATAATAATTTATTAAAATATAAATAATATTATTGTTAATTAATATTATTTATAAATTTAAATTGAAAAAATTTTATTTTATTTTTAAATGGTAAAATAGAAAATATATTGATTATTTTTGTTTTCATATTTTTCTTTTTTCTTTGTCATTNAAAAAAAAAAAAAAAAGTCTTAGACATATTGGAAGATTTAAGTATCATTCAGGTTAGTTTTAAATTTAATAAGTATCGGAATTTAATTATTAATTTAATTGTTTAAATAAATGACAATAAACATATAATTAACATAATATTGGTGGATAGTTGATAGATCTTTTTGTGAAAAAAAATATTTTTATTGTGATTATCGAGGGAACATAAGCCCCACCTTGCTCCGATATATAGTTGGATACATCACCACCAAAAACAAAAAAAAAAAAAAACCAATAATCAAATAAGACAACAATAAATTTGACTTTGTTGTTAATTAATTTTTTTCTTTTTTAATCTGTTGTTTAGTTAAAATGTCCGAGTTACAAACTCAACTGTCGAAAGTTAATTTAAACGATGAACAAGTGAGTATTTATATTATTATATAAATTGTGGAAAACATTTGTTAAAATAAAAAATAATGAAATAATATTTGTGTTCAAGGTCACACCAGTGTGTGCTGAGTCACATGTTGAATTACCTGAGGACGAAGCTATTTTTGATGGTATATTTCATCATATACATTTGAAAATTAAAAAAAAAATAAATATCAATTATTGTTGTGATATTTATAATGTTTGTTTATCAACAGGTCCAGATCAGATTGCATTATCTGATGCAATTGTAACAACACGTGCTGATGGACCAGTTAAATTAATTCATGAGCCATATGAGGCTCTTTCTATACCTGGTTTATTGTCACAAATGGCAACTAAATATCCTCATCATCCTGCCATGGTATCAAGACCTGATCTAAATGGTCATCGAAAAATATACAACTATCAGTAAGTTAAATTGTGTTTTTTAATTCGAATGTGAATGATTAATCTAGATAATTTGTTTTAATTAATTAGAGATTATGAGACTGATGTCAGAAGTGTTGCAAAAGCTTTTATCCATCTTGGTCTAGAACGACACCATAGTGTTGCTATTTTGGGATTTAATTCACCAGAATGGTTTATCTGTGACTTGGCTGCCATATATGCTGGGTAAATAATTTTTTTGATAATAAACTTGACTGATAAATCAAGATTAAATTCAATTATAATGATAAATTTTGTTGAATTTTTTACAGGGGAATTGCCACTGGTATATACACTACAAATTCAGTTGATGCTTGTCAATATTGTGCTGAGTACAGCAAGGCCAATATCATTGTCGTTGATGATGATAAACAACTTGAGAAAATCCTCAAAATCAAAGCCAACTTGCCAAATTTAAAGGCGATTATCCAGTACGAGGGAACACCAGATAAAGAAGGTGTACTTAGTGTGAGTTGTATATTGTTGAACAAAACTTTGAATAACACCATGGAGATTATTATGTATTATTTTATTGTTTAACAGTGGGCTGATGTTCTGGAAATAGGACGAACAAAGTCAGACAATAGACTTGATGCTGTTTTAAAAACGATTGCTGTTAATGAATGTTGTACCATTGTCTTTACAGTAATTATATTTTTTATTTTGATACTAAACTGTTTAATGATTGTTTTTTAATCTCATACTTGATATTTATTTTACAGTCTGGTACAATTGGCAATCCTAAAGCAGTAATGCTCAGCCATGATAATTTCATTTCAACTGCACGTATAAGTAAAGAGACACATCAATTCAAAGAAGCATATGAAGTACTTGTATCTTATTTGCCATTGTCACACGTTGCTGCACAGGTAAACAAATTAATAATTTCTTATTTATAATAAAATTTTTAAATGAATTGGTGATTAATTGAGCTATTAATTTTTCATGTTTAAGATGGCTGATTTAATTATGAGTCTGACAGTTGCAGCTACTGTACATTTTGCTGATAAAAATGCATTGAAAGGAAGCCTAATCGATACATTAGTTTTTGTAAAACCAACAACATTTTTGGGTGTTCCAAGAGTCTGGGAAAAATTTTATGAAAATTTCATAATACTCTCTGAAAAAAATAATATGTTTAAAACGTATATGCTTCAATGGGCTAAAATAAAAGGACTAACTTACAGTGTCAACAAAATGAATGGAGTTGATTCAAAACCATGGGGTTATTCTGTTGCAAAGTATTTATTATTTGATAAAATTAAAGAAAAACTTGGTCTTGATAAATGCAAGTTATTTTTAACTGGTGCTGCACCATTGAGAGATGAAATTAAAAAATATTTTATGAGCATTGATATTGTACTTATTGACTTGTATGGAATGTCAGAGTGCACTGGTGCTCATGTATTTTCAACAAATGAGCAATTTAAATTGGGAAGTATTGGTAAAGTGCCAAAAGAATTTGAGATTAAACTGGACAGCCCTGATGCTATTGGTGAGGGTGAGATTCTCATAAGAGGTCCCCATGTATTCATGGGCTATTTAAACGACCCTGAAAAAACCAAGGAAGCTATTGATGAGGATCGTTGGTTGCATACTGGTGATCTTGGTAAAATTGATAATGATGGATTTGTCTATATAACAGGTGAATTTTTATGATAATATTTTTGTTTTTTGTATTAAAATTGACAAAAGAAAATGATTGTGATGGTGTTTGATTTTTTTGTCATAATTTTACAGGTAGAATAAAAGAGCTTATTATAACAAGTGGTGGAGAGAATATTCCTCCTCTTAAAATTGAACAACAGTTGCTCAAAGAGTTACCAGCACTTAGCAATGCCATGTTGATTGGTGATGATAAAAAATTCTTGACAGTTTTTCTTACATTCAAGGTAATTAATTTATCATAAATACAAACATGTTGATATATTTATATTATCAAAATTCATTAATTTAATATATGTGTAATAATAATATTAATTTTATTTGTTTATATGATTTTTAGACAGAGACAAATAATCGGGGAGAACCACTTGATGATTTAACTTATTCAACAAAGTTATGGACCAAGTCTATTGGAAGCAAAGCAACATCAGTCTCTGAAATAATAACTACAAAAGATCCAGCTGTTTACGTGGAAATTGAGAGAGCAATTGAGAGAGTTAATGATTGTGCTATCAGTAATGCACAGAAAATTCAGAAATTTAAAGTATTACCATTTGATTTTTCCATTGCAACTGGAGAATTGGGGCCTACTTTGAAATTAAAAAGAAGAGTTGTTGCTGATAAATACAAGTATCTCATTGATGAAATGTATCGGGCTGCCAGTGAAGAAGTCTAGCCCTTTTTTTTTTTTTTTTTTTTTNTTTTTTTTTTTTTTTTTTTTTTTTCCCTCCCCTGATACCAGTTGATACAGCTTTGTGGTATGTCTACCAAGTTGATTATGTTAATTAACAAAAATTTCCAACATTAATTATCATTTAACCCTTGCTTTCAATCAAATAAATTTACAAAAAAAAAAAAATAATAATAACTCCACAAAATAATCATAATATTGTACACTCAAATAATTTGTTTTTTCTTCAATAATTTTTTACATTTTCTTTGGTCAAAATAAACAGTTTGTAATTAATTATTTTTTCTTCTTTCTTTTTTTTTTTATTTTATCTTGTTCTAAACAATTTTACCAATCCAAAAATATTTTAATACTTGTTATATTATGTCCAGAGATGACTGTTTCATTGCAGTGTCTTTCTTCTTTTATTTCCAAACTGTTGAATTAAAAAAACAAATAACAAACTTAATATTTATAATTTAATCGATAATGAGATTAATTACTTAATTAATTTATAGGTATTACCTAGATTTAGATTCTGATAAATGTCTGCAGAGTGCTTCACGTCTTTCAACTTCAAGTTGTAATTTTTTTTGTAGTCTTAAATTTTCTTCACGTTTATGTTTTCCTTTATTAACATAACGTTGCATTTTTTCAGTATGTTCTTGTTGTGATGATATTAATGTATGTCTTAATCTTGCAACTTTACTTCTTAATATGTGTATGCGTACTTAAATTTTTAGCAGTATCACCATTATTCATATCTCTTGGTGTTGGTGGATCAGATACTAGTTGATCTAATTTAATTCGTAATGTTCTTTTTTCAGTTTCTAATTTATCCATACGTTTCCATAATTTATTAACAGGTGCTTTTTGTTCTTGTTCCAATGTATTTTCAAGTTCAATTTTTTGTTCAAAATTATTTTGTCTAGCTAATTCTTCAGCATCTAATTCTTTAATTTTTCTCATTAATCTGTTAACAAGACATTTTTGTTCTTTTTGTAATGTTTGTTTTAATTTACATTTTTCTTGATGTAATTAATTGAGTTTTTTTGATAAATCATTTGTTAGACATTCTTCTTCTTGTTCATAATGATGTGCCAATGTTTCTTTTTTTTTTTTTAATGCTTGAATTTTTTTTAACAATGCTTTTACACGTAATTTAAATGTATCAAGTTCAACTTTTAATACACGAAGTTTACCTTTAGCAGTTATTTTACTATCAAAACCATGTAATCTTCCAACATCCATCATATCATTTGCAGCTTTTGGAATGACCATTATAACATGTACAGCATTTTTAAGATCTTGAATTTCATTTTCAAGTGTTGTTTTTTCAGTTATTTCTAATATTTGACGAAGCAGTAACTGATATTTTATTAATCTTTGTACTGGTTTTATTAATAACTCACATATTTGTAATCTATGACCAAGTTTTTGTCTTAATTCATCAAAATATGTATCAATATATTCTGATACTGGTTTATTTTGACAATATACCACATACATACGTAATTTTCTTTCATGTTTTTTAAATAATTGTCCAATTTCTTGTGGTAATTCAATACATTTTTCTAATGATTTTAAAAATACATCTCGATTCCATTCATATATTTTTTTATTTTATGTGCAATCTATGCTCTAAATTTTATCCCAATCGGATAATTACTTCTCTTTTAAATTGATTGATTACTATCTTTAATACTGGTTGCGTTAACTTGAACTTATGATGGTACAACTTTGTTGATAATATAGAGAATTGAATAAAATAAAGGCCATAATTTTGTGCTTTTTATGTGCAACCTAGGCTGTAAATTTCAACAGAATCGGATAATTAGTTTTGTGCTATTTTACGTTTTAATTAGCACAACCAGTAAAACAAAAAAGTGATGAATTAATCAAAAAAAAATAAAAAACTAGAAAAATAATTAGTCAATAGTCGTTATTTATTAATTGTAATTATGGTTATAAACTCAATCAAGCTACAAGATCGAATTTTGTTTTTTTTTTTCTTAACCCATATGACATTGACGGGGATCGAACCGAGGAACGTAACATAAGAAGGGAGGGAGGCGAGCGCGTTATCCAATTGACCGCGAGATCGAATATATAGTGACCTTAATTTAATTCTGATACATAAAAAGCTTTGGAATTGCCAGAAATATTAATTTTTTTTTTCGAATAATAACTTGTTACTATTCAACTATTAATTGATTGATTCGTCAATTGATTATTGTATGTGATTTAATTTGCGTGTTTTTAATATTTATTTTTTTTTATATCGATGTTTATTTTTCAACTTAAAACTGAAATTTAAACATTTTTGATATTAAATAATAATTAGATACAATGATCAATTGACTAATTAATCATTTAATAATAAATCAAGAAGTTTGTTATATCTTTAAAAAAAAAAAGGCAAGTAATGAAAGATTTTAATATTCTGTCAATTCCGACATTTTAAAAACCCTAGCTTTCAGTTTATAAATTATATGTATATGTAGTTGAATTAAATTCAACAATCAAATCTGTAATGACGAGATATTGAAAAAGTATTAAATATATATATATATAAATAAATTTTATGTATATATTATATTTTGAGCGTATATCACGCCACATATTTTACCGAATTTAATCAAACGTGCACCAACACCACTGAAACTTATTGGCCTTTGACTTGATAAAATCAATTTGCCAATACTTCTCTCAATATAACCTGTAAATTATCAATTATATTCATAATTTATGCTGTAAAAAATACCAACAAAATATAACCCCATTATTACGATGAAAAATATATGATTAATAAAATTTTTTTTACAAAAAAAAAGTAGCTTTATTTTTTCTTTACAAAAAAACAATTGTACAAATATTAACACATTGAGTGTTAATAAGTCAGTACCCTGGTAGAAATGCTCCATCGATTCGATGGAGCATTTCTACCAGGGTGGGTCAAATTATTATATCGATATGATTGGAAGTATTAAAATTAGACTTGAAAAAAAACTTTGTCAGTGCAAATAATTTAAACATATTATCACGATCTTCAAAAGATACATAAACAAATGTTGGTTTCTTATGATATAATGATAATTTTAACATTTCTCTGGCAACTTCATAAGTTATTTTAGTATTTCTAACATACAAAGTGTTTAAACTTGGCAAATTTTCAAAAAGTTTAATCATTGATCTATTAGTGATTTTAGTACAATTAGATATATGCAAGTATTCCAACTTTTTATGAACTAAACATTCAATTGATTGATCCGTGATTAAATTATTTTCTTCTAATCCATTTAAATTAAATTTGAGCGATTCTAATTCTTCTAAGTTATTGAGTGCAATCATACCATTGTCTGTTATTTTTTTACCAATTATATCGAAATGTGTTAATTTTTTAGCATTATTACAAAGATTAATTAAAAATTCATCTGTAACGCCACAATCAAAATTAATATAAAATGTCTCGAGATTTTGTAAATTTCCAATTGGATACATATTGATTTGCTTATTAAATACTGGATCATTGTTCAGCCAAGAACACATGAATCTTAGATAAACCAAATTTTTCATTTCACTTATCGACTGGAGTAATAATTGGCTTGGTTCAAAATTAATTATATTCAACTTTTTCAACGTGATTAATTGAGGAAATACCTGTAAAAAAAATAAATTATTAATTAAAAATGAAATAAAATTTTTCCCCATAATATAATATTCAAAAAATTTAAACTTACGGAAACAAATGAATCTGATAAACAGAGATAATTTTTATTTTGATTACGTGAAAGACATAACTCTTTCAAGGTTCCACCAACTTGTTCTAATGACTCGACTAAAGTCAATGGTAAATTTAAATTTTCACATTGCCAATTAATCCTCAGTACTTCAAGATGAGACAAATTAGAAAAAACATTTTTAAAATCCTGATCTTCAATTTTTTTGAATTGTAATATGAGTTCATTGAGATTAGGGCAATTGGTATTAATGAATGGCATTGCTTGAGAAAAAGGATATTCTTCTACGTTTAGAATTGTTAAATGAGATCCACAAAGATTAATTAGGTATTTAAAATCATTTTCTTTCTCATGTAATTCCTTAGCTGATCGAGCTTTACCATTATTAAATCTATATGATTTATAGCCTGAATAGAGAAAATGATTCTGCATATCTGTACATACTGAAAAATTAATTAAATATTATCATTAGTATTTATAATATATAATACAAAATTTTGTTTTTATCATCAAAAACTAAGGTGTTGTTATTTTCTTACTTTTTTCGACTCGTAGATCGCTAGCTACTCGTTGATCCATGTTAAACACACGCATACAAGGCAGTTTTATTACTCTATGCAAGCGCTTTATCTTGCATTTATCAAAATTATTCATTACAATATCGTTCATTTCATAGTCATTAGTAAAAAAAGGAACTCTATCAGTACCAATATTAACATATTTGTGTCTATTGTTTCTGAACCTCATTTCAGCCTGTAAAGAAAAAAAAAATTGTATTATTTAATTAATTTAATTTATTATTTAATTTATAAACTTTTCTTATCATTTTCTTGAATGTGAATTCAATAAATAAAAAAAAAACGAGTGAATATTTATTTGAAAGATCTAATAAACAAAATGATTATTGTACTACATTAATAACATTTCTTCTTCTTTTAATTTGAATCAATTAGTAAGATTAAATTTATTGTCACATTAATAATTTTCTTTCACGGCGATCATCTGCCATGAAAGAAAATTTTGAAAACTTCTAATAATAATAATTAATATTGATGAATTGAATTTTGACTTTTTATTGTCGGTTATAAATTATAATCAACAATAAACAATGACATAACCTAAAAACTCAATTAATTTGCGATTATTAACTTGATCTTTATAAAAATTTAAAACTTACGCCAGCAATAGACCATTTTGATTCTTCCGCGACGATTTCAGTCTCTATCTTTCTCTTTTTACTTGGATTACTCTCCATTTTTAATTTTCAGTCAAAAATCCGATAAATAATTCTATTTTTAAATACTAAATTTCAAAAATTTGATTGAAAATACTTGATAATTAATGATTTTTTCGAATGTACGTAAATAAAAAGTGGGGACCTCTACACCAACTTGTTTAACAAAATTAAATATTTATACTTTGAAAAGTCAAGTTGTGATAATATTGCGACCTGTTACAACCACGTTCAAAACGTATGTGCCGTATGTGCATCCAGCATCCAGCATCCAGATAGTCTAGATGGTCCACGAAACGCAGCTGTGCGCATGTCACATCCCCCCTCTCTACTTGCTCATAACAAAAGGCTGTTTTCATGAGTTTTTGCAGTTGTTGTTCTCAGGTTCAGATTTATGTATATAATCAATGAAAAACTGCAGTGATATTATTATTATTATTATTATTTATGAAAATGTTGGATGCAAGTAGATTCGGAATAATAACTAATGTTTCTTATTTTTAATTTCTATTCTCATAAAAGCTAATTTGCTTATTTATTTTGATGTATGATATCAACAACAGCAGCGACAACTTTTTTTTTTTCTCAAATATATAATAACTCTTGAAAAATAAAGAAAATTTAAATATTTTTTTTTAAATTATATTTATTTATATAATACAAAAGGAAGGTCTACTTTCAAATTTAGAACGTAAATTATTTTCCTCGATTAATAAAAAAATATTTTCAGTGCCCCTCTGTCCAAAATATATTCACTATACTAGCAGGTTCTTGATAGTATGTGTGTATGTAGTCTATCTAGATAGACACACACACATACTACCATAGCCAAGAAACATGAGACAGCACGACGAATAAGAGAAAGAGAATGACCGCTAATGATAGAAAATTTTGATTCTAATAATTGAATATCTTTTAAAATCCGCGGTAGAAAGGCATCATTAAGGGCTTAAAAAATCCGTATTGTAATGAAGTACTTACTGATAGTAAATTAAGCGAATCCTATATAGAAACTTTTTCAACTACATGACAGAAGAAAATATGTGTTCTGCAGTCCCTATGCCTACGTGTTAAAGTTGTCAACTTAGACATTAATTATCTAAAAAAATACCCTGAGACAAAATTCTAAAAAAAATCAACAAAATAGATCATCATTCTGGCTTTTATATGGGACCAAAAATTCGAAAATCGTATAGTTGGAAATTCTATTTACTTTCAACCTTAAAGCCAAAAGGGAACGCTACTATAAAGTATACACAAAAGAAAAAAAAAAAAAAATGCCACTCTTGTATTACAATGAAATATAATATTTATTTTTTTTTCTTATAAAATCAAAAGATTGTGATAATGGAAATTGAAGAAAATAAGATATATAAAAAATAGAAATAAATAAGAAAATCATGGGATATGATGTTTAATCTTGAATGAAGCATCTTGATGTTGCAAAAAGTGCGTTTTGCATTTTTTCAAAATCAAGATTCAAGTCAAGGTACCAAGTTTTTTTGTTTTTTTAATATTTTTTTAAAAGCCTCATGTTTTAAAGTTTGCATTGTCAACTTCAAGTTGTAATTTTCTTTGTAGTCTTAAATTTTCTTCACGTATATGTTTTTTTTTTATTAACATAACGTTGCATTTTAACAATGTATTGTTTATAAATTCTTCTTCTTATTCAGCTTTAGCTTGTATATTAACAGATGCTTGACAAAGACCACAATTTTCTTCTTGTAATGCTTTTACACGTAATTTAAATGTATCAAGTTCAACTTTTAATACACGATTTTGTTGTTGAAGTGATTCAATTCTTTTTTGTAATAATTGTTCACGTGTTACTGGTGATGGTGGCATCATTATTGGACCACCATCAATTGAGCTTGAATCACTTTTAGATGCGCTATCACGGATAGCTATCTTTTATTTCTCATAACTCTCTTCTTTTTTTTTATTTATTTATTTTTCTTTCTTCTTCATTTTTCACCTATAATAATTTACTAAATAGAAAAAAAGAATTTCTTTGTTATTTAAATACTTGATGGATAAACTTAAAAAGACAAATCTTTATAATAATAATTAAAAAAAAAAGAGGACATTAACTTGTGGATGATTTTTTATATTTTGATAAATATTCAATTATCAGTAACACATTTGAATTAAGGAAATAAATACATTAAGTCAGTGGATAAATGGACGTCCAAATTTTATATCAAATTCATTCACAAATATTATAAACAGCTATATCAAGCTACTGTACGTTTGAATATTTTTTTTTTTTTCCATCTATATATTTTATTTTTTTTATTCCCCTAAATATTATACCCAGATTACACAAAACAAGTAAACTTTTTTTCAAGAAAAAACAATCTGTATTCATAGGCACATTGACAACGAAATTTTATTGAAGCACGTTGGTAAAACCACGAAATTACAAAATATTTTAATGATAATTGAACTAGTGTTAACTGAAAAAGAAAATTATTAAAAAATAAAAAAAAAAAAAAATATCTAGTCCCACTCGTAAATTGAGGAAAAAAAAAAACTCGCAGAACATTAAAATTATTATTATTTATCATTATCATTAATTTTCTTTTATCTTATAGAGTACGAAAAAAAAAATTCTCATACAATTAAAACTTAATAAATTCCAAAAAAAAAATAATAATAATTTTAATATTTAAAAATAAAAAAAAAAAAATCCCATTTTACATATAAACTTAACTTAATAACAAAAAGAAAAAATGAAAGTAAAAATAAAAATCCATAAATTAGAATGATACAAACAAAATAAAAGGTGATTCAAATTTTAAATCATTTTTAGTGTTATTGTTATGTGATGATTTTGTAAATCATTATGGGAATCAATATTTATTATTGATGATGAGGATGATAATATACATTACACAATTTTTTCGAATTGTGATAACTTATCACAGTTCAAAAAAATTATTATTTATTATAATATTTATGAAAAGACGTAATGGTAAAAGACATGCTGTAAAAAATACCAACAAAATTATTGCAATGAAAAAATTATAATTTATAAATTTTCGTTTATAAGTAGCTTAAGCTACTACAACAATTGTTTATTTTTGTTTACAGAAAAATAATTGTATAAATATTAACACGCCTTGAGTAATAATGAAGTAATAATCTAGATTAGTATATCGATGTATTTGTGAGTATTAAAATTGGATTTGAAAAAAAATTTTATCAGCGCAAATATTTCAAACAAATTATCACGATCTTCAAAAGATACATAAGCAAATTTTGGTTTCTCACGACATAATGATAATTTTAACATTTCTCCGGCAACTTCATAAGTTATGTTAGTATTTCTAACATTTAAAGTGTTTAAACTTGGCAAATTTTCAAAAAGTTTAACCATTGATCTATTAGTGATTTTAGTACAATTAGATATATGCAAGTATTCCAATTTTTCATTAAGTAAATATTGAATTGATTGATCCGTGATGAAATTATTTTCTTCTAATTCATTTAAATTAAATTTAAGCGATTCTAATTCTTTTAGATTATTAAGTGCAATCATACCATTATCTGTTATATTTTTACCAATTATATCGAAATGTGTTAATTTTTTAGAATTATTACTGAGATTAATTAAAAATTCATCTGTAACGCCACCATCAAAATTAATATAAAATGTCTCGAGATTTTGTAAATTTCCAATTGGATACATATTGATTTGTTTATTAAATACTGGATCATTGTTCAGCCAAGAACACATGAATCTTAGACGAACCAAATTTTTTATTTCACTTATCGACTGAAGTAATAATTGGCTTGGCTCAAAATTAATTATATTCAACTTTTCCAAAGTGATTAATTGAAGAAATACCTGTAAAAAAAATAAAATTATTAGTTATCAATGAAATAAATTTTTTTATAGTAATATAATATTTAAAAAATTTAAACTTACGGAAGCCAATGAATCTGGTAAGCACAGATGATCTTGATTTTGATTACGTGAAAGACATAACTCTTTCAAGGTTCCACCAACTTGTTCTAATGACTTGACCAAAGTCAATGGTAGATTTAAATTTTTACATTGCTAATTAATCCTTAGTACTTCAAGATGAGACAAATTAGAAAAAACATTTTCAAAATCTTGATCTTTAATTTTTTTGAATTGTAATATAAGTTCATTGAGATTAGGACAATTAGTATTGATCAGTGGCATTATTTCAGAAAAAGGATATTCTTCTACATTTAGAACTTTTAAATGTGATCCATATAAATTAATTAGGTATTTAAAATCGTCCACTTTTTCATGTAATTTCTTATCTGATCGAGCTTTACCCTTATTAA
Organism: Aphidius ervi; assembly: GCA_015776835.1. Classification (NCBI taxonomy): domain Eukaryota; kingdom Metazoa; phylum Arthropoda; class Insecta; order Hymenoptera; family Braconidae; genus Aphidius; species Aphidius ervi. The sequence continues at coordinate 156,035 of MKYW01000030.1, read as the reverse complement.
ATCTATATGATTCATAGCTTGAATAGAAGAAATTGTTCTGCTCATCTATGCATACTGAAAAATTAATTAAATATCATCATTAGTGTTTATAGTATATAATACAAAATTTGGTTTTTATTATTAAAAATTAAGGTGTTGTTGTTTCGTACTTTTTTTGAGTCGTGGATCGCTAGGTATCAGTTGCTTCATGTTAAACACAGAAAAACGAAAATATTGTAGTGCTTTATGCAAACTTAATATGTTGGAATTACGAAAATTATTATTTACAATATCTTTAATATAATCGACATTAAAAAACCAACTTATTGTACCAGTTCCCATATCAACATAATCGCTTTTATTGTTTTCGTATTCTTGCTGAACCTATAAAAAAAATTTTTTTGTCATTCAATTAATTTAATTTATTGATTATTATTTAATTTATCAGATGTTGGTGTTATTTTTAAAAAGTTAATTCGATAAGTAATAAAAAAGTAAGTAATTAATATAATAATTTTAAAAGCCAAATTTTACTAAAACGACTACATTAATAACGTTATTCTTCCTCTTAACTTGATTCAATTAGTAGGATTAAACTAGCTAACGCATTATAATTACCTACGCATCATACTTTTAAAGCTATATTTTCTTAAAAATAATTTTGAAAAATAAATTTGTATGTAAAGTTTTTATATTCCTTCATATTTATTATAAATATTTTTTTTTATTAAACTACATCCCTCTTTTTTATTATTATATGGGTGTATAGCAGCTACTCTAAAAAAAAAAGTTAACAATAAAATTTTCAAGTCAACTAATTACGGAATTATCAGACAGATAAATGAACATGAATCTAGATCGGAATAATAAACTTACAAACTTAAAAATTTCGGTAAATATTCGGTTCAACTAAAAAATAAATTGTGTGTTTTAATGAAAATATTATCAACGTTCGAAATAATAAAATTCAGTCAGTCTGTAAGTAATAATTTGATTGTTGGCTAATCTTAATTCAGATTTTCTATTAATCCTGTTCTCAATGATAATGAAAATAGCAGCGCGAAATTATTCAATAATGACAATTATATTTTATTATTTCATTCGAAAAATTAAAAAAAAATATTTTATTTAAATTACGTAATAAGTTCGGAATAGAAATATCATTTGAAGCCAGTGAGTCTCTAATTTTTTTTAAAGAAATGATAACATTCCTGAAATCATAAAAAGCGAAGCCGGGTTAATCACCTAATAGAGTATACGTACCAAGTATGCTCTAAACTATGTATTATCTGTATAAAATCTATACATGTTCTATCTAAATTTTATGTATATAGACTATTCTATACTGGAATTCAGATTCACTAAATAAGATCAGGCATACATCCAAATTTCCACGTGGTCATCCACCATGAAAGGAAATTTCTAAAACTTTTAATATTAATATTTAATACTTTAAATAATTATAAATTATAATCAACAATGAACAATTACATGAGCTAAAAACTTAATTGAATTATGACTATTTACTTGATCTTGACATAGTATATAATTTGAAACTTACAGCCGAAAAAGTAATTTCTCGTTTTCGCATGATGAGTTCAGTCTCAATCTTTCTCTTTTTACTTGGATTACTCTCCATTTTTTATTTTCAATAAAAAATTCGATGGATAATTCTACTGTCAAATACTAGATTTTAAAAATTTGATTGGAAATACTCGATATAATTAACGACTTTTTCAAATGTATACGTAAATAAAAAGTGGGTTTTAACTTTCTGTTCAACAAAAGTAAATATTTATATCTTGTAAAGTTGTGACAATGTTGCAACCTATTACAACCACATCCAAAACGTATATGCGTATGCATCCAGCATCCAGATGATCCAGATAGTCCCGATCGATCAGCTGATCCACAAAACACAGCTTTGCGCATGTCACATATCTTTACTCCACTTTCTCGTACATTAAGGTTGTTTTCATGGGTTGTTATAATTGCTATCTTCAGGTTCGGCTTCACCTTCATAGCTAATGAAAAAGTGCAGTGATATCATTATTATTAATGAAAGTTTATAGATGCAAGTATAGACTTGAAATAATAGCAATAAATGATATTATAAAAATGCATGTAAAAAAAAAAAAAACTTATAATGCGTAACTGTTTTTTTTTTTTTTATTATTTTATTTTCTCTCTGTGAACTCAGCAATAAGACACGTTCTAAAATTCAAATGTCAACAGGATAAGAAAAAGCTCACAGGACTCAGGACTCAGGAATTGCATAAAGTGTGTCCTGCTCCACAATTTTATTTTTTTTTTTTCACTGGCACTTAAGGTTGAATGTAAGTCCCATAGTCGGACGACTTTTTTGTGCTAAAAGGGCACGCTCTGACCCATGCTTTCATAAAATAAATAAGTCCTCTCTATGACCAAAATCTGTATCCGTTACTATCGCATCTGTAGTAGTATGTGTGTACCCGGCCTATGCCAACACACATAAATACGACTGCAGCAATATAGTGAAGTAAATTTCGGAGTTAATTAATCATTCGCAATTGAATATCTTGTGAAAACAAAGGTCAAAATTAATGAATCTGTATCGCAGAAATTAAAAAATTAAAAAAAAAATAATCGTAGTCGAAAATCCAGATAAATTTTTTCTACCCGAGAATAATTAATAAATAAATGATAATTATTATTTTGACCAAATTGTTGAATCGAAATTGACAACATAAGTAACTATTATCGTTTTTATTTTCAAGAAACTGTCTGTATATTGTAAATAATAAGTTCATTAAATAAGACAGTCGCTCTCGTGAAAATAAAAAATACACTCAAACCATTCCAGGTTTTATTCATTAAATTAATTTAAAATCATTATATCAAATTTGTTTTTTTTCTCATTTAAATTTACTCTACATAAATTTATATATTAAATTTTTTTTTTTTTTGGCAAACTCAATAGTATTTTAACGAGCGTATTTGAAAATTTATTTGACCCATAAAATCTGTCTATTGAATATCCTCGTTTAGCGAAATAAATTACTATAAATTTCATCGTCATTTAATTTATGTTAAAACAATCCAAGCGTAATATATAAATGCGAATAAATAGAATTATAAATATAAATTAATATATTGAAAAAAAAAAAATGGTATATTATTAAAAACAAAAATACAAAAAAAA
>MKYW01000030.1:123794-149257 GCA_015776835.1 Aphidius ervi | reverse complement strand
TTTTTTTTTTTTTTTCCTTTTTCAAACATTCAAATCATGAAACACATCATCATTATTCAAAGTCATTCACACCAAAAACATTAATATCGTTATGTAGTCATAATTTTTAAATGAATATAAATATAAAATATATATGAGAATAACGAATTAGCAAAATATAATAGCTGATATCATCAAAGCTATCATATTATATATATTTCTTCATAAATAAATTGCTTCATTCGTCAACAGATAATTCATTTGATAGTCCGCATGTATACATTATATTAACACACTGTCATGAAATAAAAAATTAATAATTCTAAAAATAAAAAAAATAATGAATTTTAGTGGTTTAACTCTTCAAAGCTCGAGCACCGCTATATTGGCATTTTTAAATTTGACAAGTGGCCTCAATTGCCTCATTCTATATTTATCAGTTGATGGAATTTCAATACTTTTTATCTGATAAAGTTATCGAACAAAAAAAAAATTAAAAAGTAAAAAAAAAATTGACTTTATATATAAAACTGGCTAATATATTATTTGAGTCATAAAAAAATTGATTTTTAAAGATAATAATAATTTTATTCTGAAGGTCATTTTGAATAGTAAAAAAAATATATATTTACAGACAACTGACCTTTGTTGTCCTTGAAAATATAATACACCTAAAAATTATTTATCAAAGTAAATGTGTTGTGTAGATGATGATGATGTAGGTCTATTTATCTGGCACTTAAATATTGACTCATGAAATCGATTAGTCATATTATTCAACGAAACCTAATCTCTGCCAATATCTGTCGCAAAGTAATTAATATTAATTGATGCCTCATTTAAAGACAAATAATACTGAGAATACATTTTAATGGTTTTACTAAATGATATCGTAAAAATAATATCAAGAAAATATTATGACCGCAAATGAATATAAATAAAATAAACTCAATAAAATGTAAATGGAGACGGCTTTGATATGCTCAAGTGGATAGCAGTAAATTACTCAAGAGTTTATCATGACCCTTTAGGCAATATCATCACTCGATTTATATTTATTTATTATATTAAAATTCAACGACAGATGTATCATGTGATTATTTATTCGCATCTTCTTAGAAACCGCATATAAAAAAAAAATATAATACTCATTCTAAAAACTATGAAATTAATTTATTTTAATTTTAATTCAACAACATAAATATTATTTTAATATTTAAAAATAAAAAAAAAATAAACAATTACCATTTTAGATATATAAACTTGACTTAATAACAAAAAGATAAAATTAAAATCCATAAATTAGAATGAAACAAACAAAATAAAAATTAAAAAAAAAAGTGCAAAGTGGGAAATTTACAACATATTTTTGACCTAGTTTAGGTGTTATTGTATATATGAAAGTTAAAAAAAAAAAATATTACAAAGGCGTCGCGTGGTTAAAAGATAAGGCTGTGTATATACCTGATAGAGCACATGAGACCGAACGAATTGTATTAAAATTTTTCTCCTTTAAATTTAGGGTTTTGGGTTTTGTATATGAAGGTAATATAATATCCAAGCTAGACATTTTGTTATGTGGATAAGAACTCAAAATGTAAGCATGATCTAGCTTTACCAGTGTATATGACAAACAACCAGTAACGCAATAATACACTGTTCAACAAAGTAATGCTATATACCTGCAGAAAAAACGATGAAAAAAAAAAAAATATATATTATTTAGCTCTATATTGTTTTGTGACGTTTTGAAACTGCTGCGTGACTTGTCACCGTCAGGCATTTTAAATTTATAATCGGATGTCGAGTTATCGCATATTTATTCGTACCAACTTTACCAACCCCCTAAACCATTTTTTTTTTGTTTAATATAAATTCAACATTTTTCATTGCACACACACACACACCTCAAAAATTAAAAAAAATAATAATTATAAATAAACATGTTTGTGAATAATATTGTTGTATTTTTACTATTTTTGCAATGACAAAAAATACAGCTCCTATCAACAGTCCCAATCAGCTGACATTTAAAATATTTTTTTCTAAATTTTCTTTATTATTTAAATAAAAAATTTAATAGTAATAATAATGATGATAAAATTTAGAAAAGATTGAATTAATTTTAATGTGTTTTTATTTTTTTTATGGTACCTCTTTTGATGATTAGAAAATATAAAACAAAATGATAAAATTTTTAAGATTAAGTATTTTAGTGCGGTTAAAATATAACGGCTTTTTTTTTAGGCTTCCGTGTGTGTTTGTGTGGATAGGTTGGTGCATATTATATATTTATATGGAAAAAATTAAAGGTGAGGTTTTGATAGTATGGTTTTTATATTTTTTTATATTATTTTTCTTGAGTATAAGTGGCTGGGGTAGATAATTCGTCCACTGTCTTTTTAGTTTCCGCTTACAGGGAGGTAGTGGACATTCTTCATGTGGTTTATATTTATATTCAGATATATGTGGGTATTTATAAGAGTGATGGTGCAGGCTGAAAGCTAATATATATATATATATTAAAATGCAACGTAGACAACAAGAAAATTTATTACTTTTATTGGAATTTTTATTTTATGCTATCAGGATTTAAAAATATATTATTTAATGGTTAAAAAATATTTATTTCGTTATTTTTTAATATACTTTTTAGTTTTTATTTTGCAGCTTTTATTATTTATTTTTTTTTATTATAAAAACATGAGTGTTTTTTAATTTGTGTCAACTTGTTAAGGTCGAAAGTAACGATAATTTCCCGTTGTTTAATTTTTGATTTTTTGGGCTTAAATGAAAGCCTGAATAATTATCTATTTCCATGAATTATTTCAAAATTTTCTCACTAGTTTTTTTTAAGATAATTGATGTCAAAGTTGACAACTTTAACACACAAGGATAGGGATAGAACACACATTTACGCTTGTAATTAAAAAAATTTTTTATGAATATTGCTTTTTTTTTTATCACTTTGTAGTACTTTTCAATACGGATTTTTTAAGCCCTCATAGATCATTTTCCACCTACGATTTTAAGAGATATTCAACTTTTAATTATTAAATTTTCTATCATTATCAGTCTTTCTATTTCTTTTATTCGTCGTGCTGTCTCATGTTTTTTGGCTATGGTAGTATGTGTGTGCCTATCCAGATGGAATACAGACACGCATACTACCAAGAACCTGTCAGTATAGTGAATATATTTTGGACAGAGGGGCACTGAAAATATTTTTTATAACCATATGTAGATGCGCACCCTCTTGGGCCCAAACTTTGTTCGACGATGGGATTTACTTTCGACCTTAACTTTTCAATATAAAATTTGTTTTTTTTTTTTTTTAATCGCCTTTGTACAATCTAAAATGATGTCATATCATTTGAGAGTTTTTATTTGTTATCAAAATTAAAAAAAATTATTATTTATAATAATATTTATAAAAGGACGTAATGGTAAATGACATGCTGTAAAAAAATACCAACAAAATTATTGCAATGAAAAAATTATAATTTATAAATTTTTTTTTTATAAGTAGCTTGTTTATTTTTGCTTACAAAAAATAATTGTATAAATATTAACACACCTGGAGTATTGATAAGTGATTTTTTTTCTATTTCTAGATTAGTATATCGATGTTTTTGGGAGTATAAAAATTAGACTTGAAAAAAAAATCTGATAGCGCTAATGATTTGAAAATATCATCACGATCTTCAAAAGATACATAAACAAATAATGATTTTTTATGATATTTTGTTAACTCTAACATTTCTCTGGCAACTCCAAAAGTAACGCTTGTATTTCTAACATGTAAAGTAGTTAAATTTGGCAAATTTTCGAAAAGTTTAACCAGTGATTTATTAGTGATTTTAGTACAATTAGATATATGCAAATATTCCAATTTTTTATAGACTAAACATTGAATTGATTTATCCGTGATAAATTCATTCTTTTCTAATCCATTTAAATTAAATTTGAGCGATTCTAATTCTTTTAAATTATTGAGTGCAATCATACCATTGTCTGTTATATTTTTACCAATTATATCAAAATGTGTTAATTTTTTAGCATTATTACAAAGATTAATTAAAAATTCATCTGTAACGCCACAATCAAAATTAATATAAAATGTCTCGAGATTTTGTAAATTTCCAATTGGATACATATTGATTTGCTTATTAAATACTGGATCATTGTTCAGCCAAGAACACATGAATCTTAGATGAACCAAATTTTTCATTTCACTTATCGACTGGAGTAATAATTGGCTTGGTCCAAAATTAATTATATTTAACTTTTCCATAGCAATTAATTGAGAAAATACCTGTAAAAAAAATAAATTATTATTTAAAAATTCAATAAAATTTTTCACCGCATAATATAATATCTAAAAAATTTAAACTTACGGAAGCCAATGAGTCTGGTAAGCAGAAATATTTTCGATTTTGATCTCGTGAAATACATAGCTCTTTCAGGGTTCCACCAACTTGTTCCAAAGACTTGACCAAAGTCAATGGTAGATTTAAATGTTTACATTGCCAATTAATCTTCAGTACTTTAAGATGAGACAAATTAGAAAAAACATTTTCAAAATCTTGATCTTCAATTTTTTTGAATTGTAATATAAGTTTATTGAGATTAGGACAATTAGTATTAATGAATGGCATTGCTTGCGAAAAAGGATATTCTTCTACATTTAGAATTTTTAAATGAGATCCACATAGATTAATTAGGTATTTAAAATCATCGACTTTTTCATGTAATTTGTTATCTGAATGAGCTTTACCCTTATTAAATCTATATGATTTATAGCTTGAATAGAAGAAATTGTTCTGCTCATCTATGCATACTGAAAAATTGATTAAACATCATCATTAGTATTAATAATATATAATACAAAATTTGGTTTTTATTATTAAAAATTAAGGTGTTGTTTTCTTACTTTTTTCGAGTCGTGGATTCCTAGTTATCAGTCGATCCATGTCAAACTCAGAAAAACAAGGATATCCTAGTGCTTTTCGCAAACTTAGTTCGTTGGAATCATTATAATTATTATTTAAAGTATCCTTAGCACAATCAAGATTAATCAAACAAGGCAATGGATCAGTTCCTATATCAACAAAATCGCTTTTATTGTTTTCGTATTCTTGACGAGCCTATAAAAAAATTTTTTTTGTTATTTAATTAATTTAACTTATTGATAAATATTTCATTTATAAATTTTTCTTATTATTTTTTTAATGTAAATTCGATAAATAATAAAAAAAAGGGAGTTGATATTCATTTGAAGGATCTAGTATATAAAATAATTGATGTAGTTGTTCTGGTAAGTAATTAATATAATAATTTTATTAGCCAAAATTTAACAAAACGACTACATTAATGAGGTTATTTTTCCTCTTAATTCAAATTAATTAGTAGGATTAAATAAGCTAACGCATTATAATTACCCACGCATGATACTTCTAAAGCTATATTTTTATACAAATAATTTTGATAAATAAATTTGTATTTTCTATCTGAAAAAAACTATAGTTTCTATATTCTTTTATATTTAATAAATATTTTCTTTTCTTAAGGTCGAAAGTACCGATAATTTCCTGTTGTTTAATTTTTGATTTTTTGGGCTTAAATGAAAGCCTGAATAATTATCTATTTTGATGAATTATTTCAGAATTTTATTGCGTGGTTTTTTTGAGATAATTGATGTCAAAGTTGACAACTTTAACACACTAGGATAGGGATGGAACACACATTTACGCTTGTCGTTGAAAAAATTGTTGTTTAATATTGCTGTTTTTTTTATCACTTTGTAGTACTTTTTAATACGAATATTTTAAGCCCATATAGATCCTTTTTCTCCGTGGATTTTAATAGATATTCAAGTTTTAATTATTAAATTTTCTATCATTAGCGGTCGTTCTCTCTCTTTTATTCGTCGTGCTGTCTCATGTTTCTTGGCTATGGTAGTATGTGTGTGCCTATCCAGATGGAATACAGATACACATACTACCAAGAACCTGTCAGTATAGTGAATATATTTTGGACAGAGGGGCACTGAAAATATTTTTTATAACCATATGTAGATGCGCACCCTCTCGGGCCCAAACTTTGTTCGACGATGGGATGTACTTTCGACCTTAAATTACATCCATACTTTTTAATATTTAATACTTTATTAATTTACGACTATTTACTTGATCTTGATATTATAGTATATAATTTAAATAAAACTTACATCCCAAAACGGCCTTTTTGATTTTCGCACGCGGATTTCAGTCTCCATCTTTCTTTTTTTTCTTGGATTACTCTCCATTTTTTATTTTCAATAAAAAATTCGATGGACAATTCTACTGTCAAATACTAGAATTTCAAAATTTGATTGGAAATACTTGATATAATTAATAACTTTTTCGAATGTACGTAAACAAAAAGTGGGTTTTAACGTTTGAACCAACTTGTTCAACAGAAGTAAAGATCAAGTCAACTTGTGCCCATCCAGATAGTCCACGTGGTCTACCAAACACAGCTTTACGCATGTCACATGACCCTATTCTACTTTCTCGTAGCTCAAGGCTGTTTTCATGGGTTGTCGTAATTGCTATCTTCAGGTTCGGCTTTATATTTATACAGCCAATGAAAAAGTGCAGTGATATCATTATTATTAATGAAAATTTTTAGATGGAAATATAGACTTGAAATAATAGCAATAAATTATATTATAAAAATGCATGCAAAAAAAACAATAAAACATATGATGCGTAACTGTTTTTTTTTTTTTTTTAATCGCCTTTGTACAATCTAAAATGATGTCATATCATTTGAGAGGTTTTATTTGTTATCACAATTTAAAAAAATTATGATTTATTATAATATCCATAAAATGACATAATGGTAAAAGACAAAATTTATTTTCATGATTTTTTAAAACAGTTGTTTAATAAAATGTAATAAATTATGTGATTAATGTTTTTTTTTTCCTTGTATTTTAATTTATAACTGAATATATTTACATTTAAATAATTATTGTTATTTTATTTAAAATTTACAGATGAAGCTGTCGCCGAAAACAAATTCAAATTTAATTGCCAGCAATAAAAAAGCCATTCATATCATCAAAAAGTATAATCAGGTAAATTTATTTATCATATTAAATTTCTCGATAAATGCGTAACACTGTATTTATATATTTATTTAAAAATATTTATAATAAATTTTTAATAGTTTTTTAACTGATTAATATTAATTTAAATTTTTTTAAATTTCATATTTTATTTAATTATTTTATTGATGATAAATTAATCATAATTAAGTTTATTTTATATTTTAATTATAAGATGATCAAGTAGCAATTCTGTCTTGCAACACGCTCAACAGCAATTAATATTCTAGTGGTGAAATACCAGCCACAAACAAGAAAGCTATACATGTGTATAACCAACTTATAATAATAAAATTTTCATTAGAAAACATTTCGTTCTAATTCACACAAAGACATGTTGATATTATCAAAATTACATTAACACAATAAAAAATGCACATGTCATGTATTTTTTAAAATTTAAATAGTTTTTGTTTGTTTGTCATTCATCGTGCATGAAATTCAACAAACAATGTACTTGATGAGAAATTTTTTATTTCCGTTTTAATAAAAATAAAATGACAAACAAAAAAATTAAATAGAAAAATGACAAATAATTATGAAATAATATTATTAGAGTGATTTTTTTTTCATTTATTTCTTACAAAAATGTCTGGAAAATATTTTAACAAGTAAAAAATATAAAAGCAGCTGACATTTAACGTAATTTTTCATGTCAAAAAAATTAACTTTTTCACTGTAAATAATTGAAATTATATTTTTAAATTAAAAATGAAAGGAAAGCCATTAAAAAGATTAGATAAATTAATTGATATATAGATAAAATTATAATTTAATATAGTAGAATGAATGAAAAGTTTTGTTGAATTCCTTTCTTTTATATTTCAGCAAGAATAGATTATTGAAATATGCAGTTTATTTGTCTACTGCAGTTTTCATTTATTTCTCTATGATTCTCATAATCGATCATACTTCTTCATTGAATCACGAATTAATTCATTTAAAATTCGTGCCAGTGCTTCATCGGGCTAATAGTAAAAAGCCACTGGGATTTTCTATATACCATTGGCCTAATTAAATTTTCATTACCTATTCTACCTTTTTCTCTATCTTTTTTACTATGGTCAATCTAAATTTTTCTCTTTAATTTTAATTTGTCAAATTAAAAGACACTTAATTATAAAAAAATAAATAAATAAATACAAATTCCCTTTTCATTTTGTTTATAAATTACCATTAAAGTGACTCATACATCAACTGAAAAAAAAAAAAATATATACATACATTTTACTTTATGTAAATTTCAATTCCAAATCAATGCTGTAAAAATACCAACAAAATTATTGCAATGAAAAAATTATAATTCATAAATTTTTTTTATAAGTAGCTTGTTTATTTTTGAACATTTTTATTGTTTACAGAAACATAATTGTATAAATATTAACACGCCTTGAATATTAATAAATCATTTTTTTTTAATTTCTAAAATAGTGAATATCTAGATTAGTATATCGATGTATTTGCAAGTATTAAAATTAGACTTGAAAAAAAAATCTGTCAGCGCAAATACTTTAAACACATTATCACGATCTTCGAAAGATACATAAACAAATATTGGTTTCTTATGACATAATGTTAATTTTGATATTTCTCTGACAACTTCAATAGTTATGTTAGTATTTCTAACATATAAAGTAGTTAAATTTGGCAAATTTTCAAAAAGTTTGACCATCGATCTATTAGTGATTTTAGTAAAATTAGATATATGCAAATATTCCAAGTTTTTATGAGCTAAACATTCAATTGATTGATCCGTTATCAACTCATTATTTTGTAATTCATTTAAATTAAATTTAAGTGATTCTAATTCTTTTAGATTATTAAGTGCAATCATACCATTATCTGTTATATTTTTACCAATTATATCGAAATGCCTTAATTTTTTAGCATTATTACTGAGATTAATTAAAAATTCATCTGTAACACCACAATCAAAATTAATATATAATGTCTCGAGATTTTGTAAATTTCCAATTGGATACATATTGATTTGCTTATCAAATACTGGATCATTGTTCAGCCAACGACACATGAATCTTAGATGAACCAAATTTTTTATTTCACTTATCGACTGGAGTAATAATTGGCTTGGCTCAAAATTAATTATATTCAACTTTTTTAAAGTGATTAATTGAGGAAATACCTGTAAAACGAATAAATTATTAAATAAAAATGAAATAAAATTTTTTACCATAATATAATATTTAAAAAATTTAAACTTACGGAAGCCAATGAATCCGGTAAGCAGAGATGATCTTGATTTTGATTACGTGAAAGACATAGCTCTTTCAAGGTCCCACCAATTTGTTCTAATGACTTGACCAAAGTCAATGGTAGATTTAAATTTTTACATTGCCAATTAATCCTCAGTACTTCAAGATGAGACATATTGGAAAAAACATTTTCAAAATCTTGATCTCTAATTTCTTTGAATTGTAATATAAGTTCATTGAGATTAGGACAATTAGAATTAATGAATGGCATCGCTTGCGAAAAAGGAAATTCTTCTACATTTAGAACTTTTAAATGTGATCCATATAGATTAATTAGGTATCGAAAATTGTACACTTTTTCATGTAATTTCTTATCTGATCGATCTTTACCCTTATTAAATCTATATGACACATAGCTTGAATAGAAGAAATTGTTTTGCTCATCTATGCATACTGAAAAATCAATTAAATATCATCATTAGTATTTATAATATATAATACAAAATTTGGTTTTTATTATTAAAAATTATTGTGTTGTTGTTTTCTTACTTTTTTCGAGTCGTGGATCGCTAGGTATCAGTCGCTTCATGTTAAACACAGAAAAACGAAGATATTTTAGTGCTTCATGCAAACTTAGTATGTTGGAATTACGAAAATTATTATTTACAATATCTTTAATATAATCGGCATCACTTAAAATACGTACTATATCAGCTCCCATATCAATATGATCGCTTTCATTGTATTCGTAATCTTGAGAAGCCTATAAAAAAAAATTTTTTCTGTTATTGAATTAATTTAATTTATTGATTATCATCAAATTTATAACTTTTATTATTTTTATTTGTAATGTAAATTCCATAAATAATAAAAAAAAGGGAGTAGATATTCATTTGAATAATTGTCGAAGCTAAAATTTACCGAGACGACGATTTACCATACATTAATAAGGTTATTCCACCTCTTAATTTTAATTAATTAGTAAGGTTAAATCACATAACGCATTATAATAGCCACGCATCATATTTTCTTAAAAATAATTTTGAAAAATAAATTTGTATATTCTATGTAAAAAAAGCTATATACATAGTTACTTTCTTCCTGACCAAAATATTTTCAAGTCAACTCATCAAGAAATCGTCAGACAGATAAATTAACATGAATCTCGATCGAAATAAACTAACAAATTTAAAAGTTTTGGTAAATATTCGGTTCAAATAAAAAATAAATTGTGTGTTTTAAAATATTATCAACGTTCAGAATAATGAAATTCACTCAAGTAGTAAGCGATAATTTATTTGTTGGCTAACCTTAATTTAGATTTTCTATTAATCTTGTCCTTAATGATAATGGAAATGGGAGCGCGAAATTATTAGTAATTATTATTATTAATAACTATAATTATACGTCATTATTTCGTTCGAAAAATTGAAAAAGATTTTCTTCAAATTACGTATTAAGTTCGGAATAAAAATATTATTTGAAGCTAGTGAATCTCTAATTTTTTTTAAAGAAATGATAACATTTCTGAAATCCTAAAGAGCGAAGCCGGGTTAATCACCTAATAGAGTATACGAACCAAGTATGCTCCAAATTATGTATTATCTGTATAAAATGTATACATGTCCTATCTAAATTTTATGTATATAGACTATTTCATACTGGAAAACGGCAAATTCAGATTCACCAAATAAGATCAGGCACACACCCAAATTTTCACTTGGTCATCCACCATAAAAGGAAATTTCTATAAAACTTCTTATATTAATATTTAATACTTTAAATAATTATAAATTATAATCAACAATAAACAATTACATGAGCTAAAAACTTAATTAATATACTACTATTTACTTGATCTTGATATAGTATATAATTTAAAACTTACATCCCAAAACGGCCTTTCTGATTTTTGCACGATGATTTCATTCTCCATCTTTCTCTTTTTTCTGGGATTACTCTCCATTTTTTATTTTTAATAAAAAATTCGATGGATAATTCAAGTGTTGAATACTAGATTTTAAAAATTTGATTGAAAATACTTGATAATTATTGGCTTTTTCGAATGTAGCTTAATAAAAGGTGGATTTTAATCTTCTGTTCAACAAAAGTAAATATTTATATCTTGCAAAGTTGTGACAATGTTGCAACCTATTACAACCACATCCAAAACGTATATGCATCCAGCATCCAGATGATCCAGATAGTCCCGATCGATCAGCTGATCCACAAAACACAGCTTTGCGCATGTCACATATCCCTACTCCACTTTCTCGTACAGTAAGGTTGTTTTCATGAGTTGTTGCGGGTTGTTGCGGAATGTCTATAAAATTTATACACTAAAATAAATTTTTTTTTCTTAAAGGATTGGGACTTTCTGAAATTAAAAAGAAAAATTGTTATTGGTTATAAGTAAAAAAAATTTCTTAATTAATTATCATATAAAATTTGCCTTCAATTTTTTAAAGTTACAAAAAAAAAAAATAATAAAAATCATGAAACTTGTACACACTCAAATATTTTTGTTTGTCTTTAATAGTTTTATATTTTCTTTTGTCAAAATAAATAGTCGTAATTAATATTTTGTTGAATTTCTTTCTTTTATATTTCTTTATCTTTTTTACCATGGTCAATCTAAATTTTCCTGTTTAATTTTAATAATTGTCAAATTAAAAGACACTTAAATATCCAAAAAGAAAAATAAATACAAACTCTCTTTTTTTTTAGTTTATAAATTGCCATGAAAGTGACTCATACATCAACTGAAATAAAAAAAAAGAAATATATATTTTACTTTATGTAAATTTCAATTCTTTCAATCTAAATTTTTTATTATTATTTTTATTAAAAGCAATTTGTTATTCGTAAATCACGTTATATTGAATTTCTTTTTATTTCATTTTTTTTTTTTTTGATCACGTCTGCTGAGTTGGGAATGAAAATTAAAAAAATAATAATATGAAATATTGAAATATGAGATTATGAAGTTGGATGAACTGGGGATATAAAGAGGTGAAAAGTGCAGTGCTGAATATAGTGACATCGATTTTGTTTTCAATATCTCGCATGTATACAAAAAAGGTCATGAAACTTTTTTATTTTTACTATATATTTATTATTATTTATTATTGTATTTTTTTTTTTCATTCCATATATATGTCTCTGGGTAATCCCGGCATGAGGCTCATTATTTATAAGATTATCAAAAGCCGAGTCGGTAAAACTTGCTCGCTCACAACAACCCCCCGTTATATATTTCAANAAAATTAACTCGCCAAGACGCGAATAAAGCTTGCAAAAAAAATTATATATAAAAAAATTATTCAACTTGAAGGGCGGGGGCAAGAAGGGGGGGTTTGTTTCATTTTTCTTTTTAACAATTCAACCCCACTTGGCTCGACCCCCATGGGACATTTTTTTGCCATCAGGGGTGTGACATGGAAATTTCAAATAGTCCTATTATTATTATTATATTTTTTTTCATATATAAATGCATTTTTCATTTCTTCTCTTATCACTTGATAAAATAAAAAAAATGAAAAATGTAAATTTTCAACACTCTCAAGTCTCTATTATTTAAAATCTTAATTGAAAGTCTCTGTTTAACACCCCAAGTATAATTTTCATCATTTCTCATCACACAGTGTCAAGTTATGAAAATTATATAATATTTGAAATATATATACGCGTTAATGAGAATTTTGTGTACATCAAAATTACGTCAGTGTCAGTAGCAGCATGCTGGCAATTGAATTGTCGTTAGTACATGCGTTTGAATGAGGGGTTGATATAATTTAAAATGACTGAAATAATACAGCTGTAAATGAGAGGAAAAAGATGACGTATTTATTGATGACGATGATGATGATAATAATTGGAAAGTTATTTTAAGATCGTACGTGACTGTAACATATTGTCGCATCATCAGGAGAATCATCATTATCCCTTGGCTGTGTCTTCCTAATTGCTTTATGACGTACTTTTTTTTTTTTTTTTTTTTTNNNTTTTTTTTTTTTTTTTTTCATTCTTTTCTATCCTCTTGTCATAGCTGCCCCCCTTTCCTCTCCCTTCCTCTCGCGCCTTCTATTTTTTCAAGCACCCCTTGAGTTTGATTATTTTTATTTTTTTTTTTCGTTTAATTTTCTACGTCCCACATGTCCCTTTAATACACATGTCCTCTTCTTTTTTTTTTTATGTATTTATTTTTATTATATTTTTTTTTTTTGTTCCCGCTTCTCATTTAGGTAGTGGGTTTACCCTGAAATAAGCCCGCCTGACTTTCGGACAGTTAATTACGCTGTTGGAATTTCAGTAGCAAATTATTCTTTTATCCTTATATACCACATTTAAATTTATTATATAATATCTCGTCGTTTGTTTTCAACCCTCAGTATTTATTTTTTATTTTCTTATCTCATTATCAACTGTACAATACATATTTATTAATTTTCATTTTATTAATCATGATAATAGCTTATTTTTGTCACATTTTTTCGTGGGAAATAATACATCAAGATTAAATTATCGTCAACTAGGTTATTAAACAACTTCCTGACTAACAATTTCAATATAATTAAATGTAGTTTAGAAAATAAAAAACGTATATAAACAAACTAATTTACCTTTCTTTTGTTGAAATGGAAATAAAAAATTTTTTTTAGATTAATTTGTTAAAGCTAATTGACCGCACAGTAGGATGAATTAAATTTTATTGTATTTATTAATGATATACACACTAAGTGGTCAATTTATTATATGTAAAAATTATTATTTTGAAAAATCGATTGAACCCAGCTCAACAAGATATTTTGGTTAACAGCTGAATTGATCGAGGAAGCTTATATGTATTCAAAGGGCAATTTGTTTTAATAAATAACTGCCCTGTGTATCAGAGTTAGACATTTGCCAATTGTCCGGAACGACGAAAAAAAAGGAAAAAAAAAAAAAGTAAATATATATTTATAAAGAGGGTTGGCAAAAAGTAGTATGTATAAAAAAGAAAAAAAAAAAAATATGTATTCGAGTGTTATTATGAAAAAGAAAAATATACTTGAAAGTTTTTTCCAATACTGGTTGTCAATTGAGCGAGTGTCCTCATCCATTTGTCTTGGTCATGTTGGAGTTATTTTATTATTTTTAATTTATCAATTGTTATAAATTTATATCAGAATGACTCATAAGATAAAATCATCAGCCAACTAAGACACAGAGAGACACACAGACAAAAAATAAATAAATAATAATTTAAATATAATTTTTATTTACAGTCAACAATTATTATTGATAATAATTTAATGCTGCAGCCAGTTTATTCTTGTATATCACGAAAAGGAAAGACTCATTGTCGACGGGACAAGACAATATCATTCGTCGTTTTCATTGTGACTCATGAAGGAAATAATTATCGTCAACGAAGAGCTTAACTTGCGGCAATTTACGACAAACTAAAAGGACAGACCTCGGGTCAAACGTGTACTGAAAATCTACATTCAAGGTAATTATTCACACTGATAAATTGTCTCTTTAAAACTATTGAATACATTTTACAAAATTACATCAAGTCATTTAATTTTTAATCTACATGAAACATTCTGGCTAAATGAAAAAATAAATTAACAATTTATCCATTAAATTTTGTTGTTTTTTTAATGCCTCCGAGTATTTAAATTATTGAAATACGATAAAAAAATAAATGTTGTACAAAGTTTACAAATTTTAATGTTTCGTAAATAACCATAGAAATGTCAGTAATTTTTAGAGTATTAAAATTATTATTAAAATTAGTTATAAACACGAGCTAAAATAAAATTTTGCAGTTGCTTTGAAGTATAAATTTAACTTGGCATTCGTGACTGTGTAAAATACAGTGACCATGTTTATTTTTTATTTTTTTTTATTTTTCATAAAAATTGTCATGTATATATTGGTGTGTGTCTCGTGTGCAATCATTCACCATGACGGCACGTGGTGTATGTAAACCAACTAAATTATTTATAATAAAAAAAAACCTTCAAGTAGAAAAAAAAAAAAAAANAAAAAAAAAAAAAAAAAACAAAATCCTTTTTCATCAAATTAAAATAAAAAAAACAAGTAGATAAATTAATTCTCAAAAAAATTCCAAAAAAAAAATTCAAAATAAAAATAATAATTAAAACTGACCAATTCAAATAATTGCTGGACAATTTTTTCCATAAATATTTTTCAAATTAAAAATTTTTAATTATATTATTATTTATTTATTTAATTAAAATTACATTTTGTTTATCAATAAATAACAAACTTAAAATTTTAATATAAAACATGGCAGCATTTTATAAATCTCATTATCAATATTAAAAAAAAAAAAAATGTAAATTTTAATTTAAGAAGCAAATTAAAATTGTGCGACAGAAGTGCGAGCAAAAGAATGAGAAAACTAAAATGTAGCAAAGTAAATTAAACATGACTGTATCAAAAATAAACCACCGAGTTATAATAAGAGTACATAACAAGTAAAAATATGTATATTCATGTGTGTTATCTCATTGACCAACAGCGAGACGAAGAAGAAGAAGAAAGCGTCAAGAGTTTATGTCTCAATTATAATAGTCTCGAGTGTAATAACAATAAATGTCACAACATATATATATATTTGGTGGTTAGCTGGGCTGGATGATGAGAAACGTGTGGTATGTATTTATACACACATACAGCATAGTGAGAATCTCGTTTGCCTCAAACAAACTTCATCAGTTGCAATTAACCACCGCGCAAAATTGACCATCCACTGGATATTTTACATATAATAATAATAACAAGCATATATTTATTTAAAACTTGTATATACATAAAAAAATAATATATGTATTATATAAATATTAAATATATATATTTATACACGCAATGTTATTTATCTCCTGTTGATAAATACAAAAAATCATATATGAAACAGAAAGAGAGATAATTTTTATTTTCCTCAAGAATTGCATCTATGCAATTTTATGCATCCATGTACTGCTCTTCCTCATTCTTTCCTCGTGTGTGTGTATACATATATAATAATATTATTTTTTTTTTTATTTATATATATATATATATAACGTCGCACCTGCGCGCACACGCCCGTGATCTTGTGATCACGACTACTATGTATATAATGCCAACCACCTTTTATTTTTTTATTTATTTTTATTTTTTTTCTTTGCTTATTTGCTACAGCGTGTCTACCAACGACCTCGTTGAGGACTTGTTAATTATTATTCAAAGATTGCTGACGTTTGCAATTAACCATCCACCTTTTATTTTTTTTTTTTATTTGTTATAAATTTTATTATAATTATATTGATGATAATAAATAAAAAAAAAAGAGCTTTATCAGTGTGTACGGCTTTGAGACGAACCCCTGATGGTGGTTGCTTAAAAGGGAATTTGCCTTATTTTGTGTTACATTGATGGCTCTTATGATTCCCCCTTTTTCTTTATTTTATTTTTTCATTTTTATTGTTGAGATTTATATATATATATATATTTATTTATTCAATGATGAATTTTATGCTATACATGTGAGTCACGTACGTTCTTATCTGTGACGAATCGTTGTTAGTAAGTTTATGACACGCCCGAAATGTCACTGGCGCATCTAATTTTACTTCGTGAGATAGAAAATTTATATATATATATTAGCTTTAGCTTCCAATATGAATTGGATGTGAATATAAGTGAAGTGAGGCAATGCCCCTGAATTATTTGTTTTATTTTATATTTGTGCGTGTGATTCATGTTTCGTTACTTCAATCAAACACTCACCCTAAAAATTTTCCTCTTCTATACTCCAGTCTGATTAATCTATCACCCTTCTTCGTCATCATTTTTTTTTTTTTTTATTACATTTCTATTTTATCAGAAAATTGTAATATAAATGTCGAGCAATATTTTATACTTGCTCCAATTATAATTTTATTTTTAAAAAATTTTTACTCCATCTCAATTGGATAATTATGGAGCAAAGATAATTATTTTCCTTCGTCAAATGGAAAGTTAAAAATGATAAATATTAAATTTCAAATAAAAAAAAATAATAATAAAAATAGTGTGTCCATATGTATGTCATCATTTTAATATTATTCCTCTTTTCATTCGAGTATAAAATTTGTACGCGTCACCAACAATTTAAAAAAGAACCCACCTTTTTAGCGTGACATTTTTATTTTTTTTTTATTTGAAATACTTGTCTTGGTGGCGTGCAATAGTGCGTATCCCAAAACGGGATCTCAGCAAGACCACAGGTTGCGCAACATAATTATAACCTTAAGAATTTTAAGATGGAATAAAGCACGAATTCTCTCACTCAATCATACAACTATTATATATAGTGTTTGTCCATCGTGTGAACTTGTTTTCTCATTTATTTTTTAAAATGTCACTCAAAATTTCTACACTCGCATTTTACTTTGATATATAATTTTCTTCTTCAAACTTTAGTCATTCAATTTGTCATAAAAAAAAACCACATTTACTTGGTTAAAAATAAATAAAATAAAAATTCCAAATAAAGACATTTTTATATATTAATTATTGATTCAAATATATATAAATTTTATTCATTATTTATTACATATATTTTAAATAAATTATTTATTATTTATTCAATATAATTTTGTCTATAATAAATAAATGGTAATAAAAAATTTTACGATTTAATATATACAGTTAGAATTTGAATTTGATGTTGTATTTATTTTTGAGTACGTCGTATAAAAAAAAAAAATACATTTTTAAAAATCAAAATTAGTAAAGTTGTTTTTGTGACGCAGTTATTAAATACATGTATATAAATTTTTTATTAAACAACTTGTGATTGTGTTAGGCATGTTTAATACCAATACATATATATAACACACAAATAAACAAAGAGAGAGAGAGAGAGAGAGAGATTAACAAATAGATATAGAGACCCTGGGGGCCAAGGGAGTCAAAGAGGTAAAATAGGGATAATTGTTTAATTGGCCAATTTATTCGTGGTTACTAATTAAACAGGAAAGACACATACCATGATGAAACATTGTTAATTTACAAATATATATATCACATATAATATAAACACACACAAAATAGGTGACTTGAGCGTTGAGACATTTGACCCTTTGACCATATTTATTTTTTTTTTTTCATTTTTTAATCTCTTTCTTCTCTCTTGTCATCTTTATCTTTCGTAGAAACTTTGAAACATGAGGCTTTTAAAAAAATATATAAAAAAAAAAAAAACTTGGTACCTTGACTTGAATCTTGATTCACGTGCGTGAAAAAATGCAAAACGCACTTTTTTGCAACATCAAGATGCTTCATTCAAGATTAAACATTATATCCCATGATTTTTTTATTTATTTCTATTTTTTATATACATCTTATTTTCTTCAATTTCCATTATCACAATCTTTTGATTTTATATAAGAAAAAAAAAATAAATATTATATTTCATTGTTTTTTTTTTTAATATTAAAATAATAAAAGATAAGTCGTGATATGAGTTTGGGTGTCCGCCCCTGCACATCCGCATTATAATCTCGATACCATGCCAAGAGGGATTATATCCATGAGTGTGTTTGCGTTTATATATATGTGTTTAATTCATATTTATATGTATAATTTTTTTATTATTAAAAAAACATGGATTAACACGCGTATATATACACACACTCTGTATATATATTATTTCATATCAGAGAATAAGAATTATTAAGAATTAAAACCAAAGGGATATGATCACATGAAAATAAAAATAATAAACACCCACATATTTGTACATTTGTAATTTAAATATGTGTATTTAATAGTTACATATATGTGTACTGGGTGTGAGAAGAAGTAATTCGAGATTTTGCCGCGACAAAAGCGAATATACATCTTGAAAAAAAATTGAGATCAATGACTGAAAAAGGGGCGTGTGACTTTTCAATGTAACTGGACACGATTCACCTCATCACACATATGGGGGCATCTTGCAATTTTTTTTTTATTAATATTTATTATTTATTATACTTTTTATTAGTTTTTTTTATTTAAAAACTTTTTTTTTTTATACATTCAATTTATTATTTTCATGTGTAGTTTATTTTTTAATTTTTTTGTTTCTCGGAGGGTTGAAAATTATTTATTTACTCACTGTGTTATGTATTAAATTTTTTTTTATACTTTATATACACAGCTCTTTGGCAATGTAGGTCGAAAAAATAATTCAATAAATTCCGTGGTTTTATTGACCACTATATACTATTTTATATAATAATAATTTTATGTTTATTTGAATGAATAGAGAACTGATAATTTTATATGAAAATCAAGTACGTGTTTCATGTCATATTTTATATAATGATTTCATTTAGAAATTAAAATAAATTAAAGTGATGTATAGAGTTGTTTTTATCAAAATTTGATTAATGAAGATTTAATGAAAATGTTTTCATCCAAAGTTAATTAATATACTATGTTTGTATATAAATTTTATTAATGTGTAGTCCTCCAAATAAAAAAAAATAAAAATAAAAATAAAAAAAGAAGAGAAAGAAGAAGAAGACAAAGATGAATAAAATAAAAAATTAGTAATGTCTCTTGTCTGCCAACACTACTCACTATTAATTTATGTTTTTTTATATACAAATTTTTGTATATCTTAATTTTATATTTAGATCAAAATAAATTAAAATACGAATTCCCATGTGTGTATTTAAAAACAGAAAAAAATAATACAATTTATACATACATTTGTACAAATTTAAATTGCAATCAGTTTTAAATAATAATAATAATAAATAAAATGTTTTTTGTAATAACAATATAATAAGTAGAATGAAAAAAAAATAAAATTAAAATTTTTGTAAAAACAATTTTCAAAACTAATTTTGTACAAATTGTTTTCATCAAATATGCTATATACAGTGAGTCCATTAGGTTGAAGAAGAGGACCGCGAGTTGGTTGTGCGGCTCAAGATAATTTATCATTTCATGCAAAGCCACTTTTTATTTTTCAGTAAAAAAATGAATAAAATAATTTATACATGTACATTTAAAATAAGTTTGTTGATAAAATAAAAAATAAAAAGTGATAAAAATAAAATCAAGTATATATTCAAGTATAAACATCATCTTTATGTAATAATATCTTTGAAATGATACTTTTAAACATTCAAGTGATATATTAACTTTTTAAAAATTAAATTAAAAACTTTTTTATTTTATATATTATTTAAATGAGTCTTTGTAAAGTTGCAACTTCAATTGTTTATAATAATTATTAAATGAAAATGAAAAAAAAAACATTTTCCGATTGACAAATGTATTGGAAAATTTTTATGACACCTGTCATCTTATTGCTAGATAAAAAAAATATTTCTATCGACATAAAAAATGATTTGAATGCAAAATTTAATAAAAAATATCTTTTATATTTTTTATATCACATAAACAATCTAATTAATTTTTTCTATACAATTATTCTTTTTTTTTTCAAATAAATATGATAAAATCGATTTAAAAAAAAAAAATGAAATACATTTGTGCAACGATTTGAATAAAAGTAATAAAAAAAAAATAATTTAATTGAAATAAAAATATAACTCGTTTATTGCAAAACACATTTTCATTTGTAAAAAAATAATTCAAATATATAAACACAATAAATAAATGATTGAGATATTTATACAATGAGAATTAATAGAATATAATCTGAGGGGTACGAAACGCGGTTGTACCTTGACAGACACATATGCCATTCATATCAAAGGGTAATTGGGACCCTTTGAACTTATCCCCAATGTACACACACATATATATATTTGATCTAAATGTATATGATAATATATACATGATGGTCTTACTGATTGCGTTCGCAGTATTCAGAGAATCGTGATTCGTGTTGCTGTTATTCCCTCCAATATATTCAACATCCAAGATCATGTATGATCACAGAGAATAAACCAAAATTACTCACATCAATTGGACCATAATTAAAAAATTTATCAATTATATATTTTTAATTATAACATCAAATTAATATAATTGTTTTTCATATATAAATAAAAAATATAAAAGCTGTCAAGTTGTTTTCTTTTTCAAACAAATATATATTTATATAAAGGAATTTAATTTGAAATAAAAAAGTGCAAACAAATTGTCATAAATAGTAGTGAAATTTAAAAAATATATAATATTTGATTATATAATAAAATACATAATATATACAACAAGTTAAGAACAAGTTTAATACAAGTTTAATACAAGTCATGAGAAGAAAATCAATGAAACATGGTGTATATATATTTATGAAGAGGATAAAAGCAAAAAAGTTGATGGGTGGGCTAAAAGTGGGTATGAAAAGAATAAAAATAAAAAAAGAGAGAGAGAGGTGAAAAGGGCAAATAAAGAGAGAAAAATTACAAGAGGAGAAGAGAGAGTATATACAAATTAATCCCTGGTTACATTGGCAAAGCCGGTGACAGGATTAATAATCGGGGCTTCATGCCTAAATGTAGGCTCAGAGGTTCACTTGCCAGACAATCTGGTTGATTCTCTATACTGTATAAAAGACAAAATAATTTTTTTTTTTTTTTTCATTCTTTTCTATCTCTGTCATTTATTTAATTCATGTCTTTATCTATAGAATATTCCTCTTTTTTTTTATTTTTTTACTTTGTCATTTAGTTGTATGGCTCTTTACACAGGGTGTCCTTTCAACTTGTCCTTAGAATGAAGACTTTACTACGCAAATTATAAATTTTTTAAAAACTTTTTTGTATATATAAGAGAGCAATTTAGAATTTCTTTTATCAGTTATTTTATTTTATTTTTTTTTTATGTGTCGGTGTGATGCTATGTCGCTTTGAAGCCGGATAAAAAAAAAGTTTTACTTATTGATAATTTAATCAATAATTATGACAGTTAATTTAATTAAAAAAAAAATAAATTTAAATAAGAGAAAATTTATTTAAATATTACATATTTATAAATTTTTTTTGTTTATATAATTTTATTATTTATTTTTCATTGTATAATTTATAAACAATTGAACAATAATTTGAGTTTAATCTTTGATAAATCAAAGCTAAAATAATAGTATAAAACAATCACGATGTAATATAAAAAAAAAAATGTTATTTAATACTTGGATGTTATTTTTATGTGACAAATAAAAGCAAGAAAAAAAAATGTTTACAAAATGAAAAAACGTGACAGGATTGTTGTACATGTGGTGTATTTATTTGTATGTGTCGAGAGGGTCACGAGGATAATACATTTAAAAGATTATGGTTATATCGGTGCTGTAACAAATTGTTAGTGCAACGCATATATAAGCACACATTGCAATTATATCTATATATTATTTTACAAAGGTAACTAAATACCATTAGCATATTATTTTAAAATAATATATCCGAGGCACATATGTAAACACAAATATAATTTCATCATGATGATCGTTTTTCTTGTTTTTTTTTTTCAATTTATTTTCAAGTTAAAATTTAATTGTAATTTCAATTATTTTATAGCAAATTTACTCTTGTATGTATAGCTAAAATCTCAATTACATTATTTATTTATTTTTAATAAACATCTGGTGTTGTAAATTTTATTATTTTATTATTTTCAACTGTATTTTTTTTTTTTTTTCGAAATTGTTGCAGATGATCATGTGGTTGTTAATGAAAAAGCTGACGACTTTAATTTACATTTTTTATCATGATCAAGTTCATCAATGGTGAGTCTAATAATTTAATTATTTATTTTATTATCTAGTCACTTAAATTGTGTTCTTAGATCGACATTGTTTCAAACTCAATTTTCGATTTTAAGCCAAGATTGAAGCTTGAAAGTCGATATGAATTTCCAGCTGGTTTATTTTTTGTTTTAATAAATTATTAATATATATATTTTATAAATTTATACGAAGGTATATGTATAGTTTAAATGCACACGTGCAAGAATCAGATGCGATACATTTTCCTCAACATTTGGAACGCCTTAATAACAAAACTTTAATATTCAAACCATCTACAGTCAAGGAAAAAGCGTTAGTTTGCTCTTCTACCGAGAAATCCAATATTCAGTTTCAGTGAGAAATCTTGCTGATATATCGTTCTTTCTACCCTCAGCTTGGAAAATAAGATACCTCATACCCCTCATACAAATATCATACCATCTTTATACATACATATATATCTCTCATTTCTTTTTTTTTTTTTTTATTTTCATTTTTCTTTTATTCTCTTCCCTTTCTACGAATATTTCTTTTACCCATTTTTGCCATATCTTATATTTTTGTCTGTACAGAGGCAGGGTCTTGAATTTTGCGTTTGAAAGGCAAAAAAAAAAAATAACCCAAGTTGAATATTTGTCTTACTCGTTTCTCACAATTTCTTTCACTTCTGCAACTCATATATATATTTTTTAATATTTTCATTATGTCATATTTTCACTGTTTTTTGTGACATATATATTGAAAATATAATTTTAAAATATAATTGAGTATAACAAAACGAATATAAAAATAAGATTGTACATTTATTTTTACATGTGAGCATCACAAATGTGATTAATCGAGGGTGATGCTTTTTTTTTTTTTTTGCTTGGATTTTCTTTAATATTATCATTTGAGGGGTAAGGTATTTATATTGTGGACAAAGGGGTGCTTGAAAAACTGATAAAATTCTTTTTTTCTATAGCCCTTGTATGTGTGATATGTGAAAGTGAAATTTTGGAGATGTAGGAGGATGTTGAAAGAATCGAATGGTCCTTCAACCCCATATACACCCTTCACACGAGTTAAGATGAACACAGAATTCGAAGAATGAGCTTTCACATGTGTTGACTATATATACTGGATCACTTTCTTTTCTTTACCGCACCCTTATTTTGTCGTATTTCATTTGTTAGTTCTTTTGCAAAAAAATAAACTAACCCACCCTTTTTTTCTTGATAGTTATATTCAACTTCTTTTTGTCCGAATTTCACTCCCAATGGATTTGTTGTCAACCTTATTCACGCGATACTTCGATCAGCTAAAATTGCGTATATACGTAAAAGCTTACTAAACACCCTGAAAATGGGAAAAAAAATTGAGTTGGGAATAAAAAAAAAAAATCTTGACGACAACAACAACGACGAGCGTTCCTATTATGCCATAGGCTTTACAAGCTGTTAGAAATGCTGCTCACGACAGGTGATTCGACAGCTCTCTTCGTCTTGAATCGTTTACTTTAACCGTGANTTTTTTTTTTTTTTTTTTATTCCCTTACTTAATACCAACTTTTTATACTCACTTCTCACTTGTGATATTTATCCAAGATAAAAGGAAACAGCTGGAAAAATAAGAGTGTATATAATCAATTTTTTTTTTCTCTTTTTAAATTTTATTTTCCGGTTTTTGATTATTTTTATAATTATAAAAATACGTATCATATGTTTCATTTTTTTTTTACATGTATTTAATTGTAGTTTTATTTTGAGGGATATATATTGTCCTTTATTATTTTCTTGAAGATGATGAAATGGCTACCAAATGTCGACACGTTCTGCAACTGTTCGAAAAACAAGCTTTTCTTTTTTTTTTTTTTTGTTTTCTTTTTATTTATATAACTATATAGTCTTTCGCGGAGGTCCTTTTATATACATATTTCTTTTAAAAAATAATCATTGAAGAGGTGCGTATATAATAAAAAAAATAAAATAAATAATAGCGTATAAAAATTATGAAAGAAGAGTACAACAAAAGCAAAGACATTAATTTACCCAGCGGGTTGTCCAGTGAGCTCAGTCTGATAAACAATTGTGTTGCCTCCTGTGGGGCACATTGAAGGGAGTGAAAAGAGGCACAAGACAAAAAATAAAAAAAGGCGCGAGTTGATCTACATTATTCGTATAAAAAATATATACACATGTTATAAATGGTCATAGACTCAATATGAATCGAATAAAAAAAAAAACAGGGGACTCCCTGGAATGCGTAACATTTTTCGTGAATGAAAAATAAGAAAAAAAAAAAGACCGTTGAATTTATAAATACACTTTGTAAAGTCAATTTGAAAATAAAAGTCTGTCTGGTCGATCTGAAACGTGGTGTAGCTCATTTCAAATTGCTGATGAAAAAA